>QZFA01000265.1:0-28686 GCA_003614995.1 Cladosporium phlei | reverse complement strand
GTATCCTTGGAACCGATCCGACAGGTACTGGGCGACGTCGAGACTCACGCATGACTTCTTGCACAGAGCGTTCCCCCACCACGGCCTTCTGGGGAAGAGGATGATAGGATCAGACGGCTTGTACCCGGCCTGGAGACATATCCTCAGCATTCAAGAAAACCCGTGGATCGCGGAACACGTCGTACACGGCGCGATCTTGTATCCGGGAGCTGGCTTCCTTGCTATGGCCATCGAAGCGGCATTGCAAGTGGCAGACCCCGGTCGCGAAGTCATCAACATCAGATTGAAGGACGTCCGAATTGTGAAGGCACTCGTGATCAAGGAGGACGAGGACCATCCAGAAGTAATCACTCGATTTCGACGGGTTGAAAGTGGAGACAACGACGGCTGGGAATTCGCGATCTCATGCTCCAGGGCACTGGACGAGCCCGAGCAGCACGCCACAGGCCAAATCATGCTGGAGTATCTGCCGAAGAAGCCATATCTGAGCCCCGCCAGCGCCTTGGTGCACGAAGCGCGAAAAAGCGAGTATGTCAATCTTGTGAATGCCGCCACTGACACGATGGAACAGAATGAATTTTATAGCGCGAGCAAAAGTGCCGGACTTGCCTATGGCCCTGATTTCCAGGGTGTCGTTGAGATGCTCAGGGGTACCGACAGCTGTTGCTGGAGCGTCAAAATCACTGACAGGAGCGCGAATATGCTGGGCGCTTTCGAGAGCAAGCACCTGATCCATCCGACGACCCTCGATTCAATCATGCATTCACTGTTTGGAGCGATGAACAGGGGAAAACACTTTACGAGTGCCGCCTTGCCCGTAGCATTCGACAAAGTCACCATTTCCGCTAAGATGCCTTCTGATGCGAAAACGACCCTGTCTGGTTTCGCCGTCACCAAAAAGGTGATGAAGGAGCCGCTCCGTGAGATTGTAGCCGACATCTATGTCTCCTCCGGCGACTGGGAGCAACCCTTGCTCCAGATGGAAGGACTGCGATGTACAGAGCTACCGTCGCAGGAGGCCACGCCCGTCATCTCGACCCCACAGTATGCACCTCTGGGTAGCGTCAAACATCGGCCCGACATTGGTCTCCTTGACGAAGGGGGTCTGTGGTCGTATATCAAGGAGAACTGCAAGAGTGAGCTTACTACAGAAAGCCAACCTTCTTTGTACTCGGAAAGACTACGCAACGCAGTCGCACAGGTGAGCAAGACCCTACGAGAATCGGAAGACACAATAACAGAGGCGTGGTGACTGACGAGTTTCGCAGGTCATCGATCTCGCGGTGTTCAAAGACCCAACATCATCCATCCTCCAAATAGGAGGTTTCGACCAGGGCCTCACAGACAGTCTACTTTCAACTTTGAAAGCTGGAGCATGTGGGCAAACTCTGACGTCAAATATCCTGATCTTGGATACTCTCGAAGAAACCGTTTCTCAGATCCGGGAAAAGTATGAATCCGAAAGCTCGACCGTGAGCGCTCTGCAATACGATATGGCGGAGTCCCTGTCTTCTCAAATGAGGCGCGGCGATACTTTTGATGTTCTACTCGTCACGATGGATCCTCAACTGGACGAAAAACGCAGAAGAGCTTTCTTGACGGATGCTCGAACGCTGCTGAATCCAGGCGGCATATTCGTGGTCTTCGACTCGTTACCCAATATCAAAGAAAAGTAAGCCAGCAACTTACCATGCTATTTGTACCAGCCTAGCTTGGAGTATACTAACTTCCACTCCAGTCCGACTCCCTACAGCTTTAGCGAGGTCCGAGACTCGCCCCCGAGCAAGGTTCGCACGTGGGAAAGCTTCACGATTGTGGATCTAGCGTGCAAGAAGGCGGCTGTCCTCAGCATGCAGAAAATGGTCTCCGATCCCATCGGGATCTCGAGTCTCCCTATCTGTATACTTCGACCGCCAGGCGAGGCAGCGGTCATTTCGAATGCCGTCGGCGCCCTGGAAGATTCGCTCCGTGCACATGACATCGAGGTCGTCGTTTGTACATGGCCACCAGATATCGAGGACGTGAGGGACAAATGTGTGATCGCGCTCCTGGACATGGAACGGTCATTTCTATGCGACCTCGATGCCGTGGACTTCGATATGCTCCGCCAGGTCGCACTGCAGAGTGCACGACTACTGTGGGTTTGCCCGAGCGACGACCCCCACATGGCAGTTGCAACAGGCTGGCTGCGCGTACTCCAAAACGAGAATGTCAACAAAAACTATCAGTATCTCGCTCTCGAAAGAAGAGCCGATGGATCTGCGCCCGATTGCGCTCTCGCCATAGCAAAGGTGGCGATGGCTCAGACAGAGGAAAGAGAATTCATCGAGCGGAGTGGGCTCTTGAACATACCGAGACGGAGCTACGATCTAGAGATGACGCGCACCGTGACAGATAGTGTGGTCTCCCTCGAGCGTGACACCACACTGCTCGGGGATATAGCATCAGGCCTTCCATTACGGATGCTTCACGCCGGTGACCCCGAGCATGCCCATTTCGCATCAGATGCTCTTCGCATGCCAGATCTGGCAGCAGATCAGGTTGAGATCGAGCTAAGATTCGTCGTCATCGTCGACCACGACGTGAAAGATCCAGGAACGGCAACTCTCCACGAGGCCAGCGGTATTATCAAGGCGGTTGGTCCCGACGTATCGCTCTTTCGCCCCGGAGACGGCGTGTGTCTATCTTTCTTCGGCCACTTATCCACTCGTGTGGTGGCGAAGGAGTCGATCTGCCAAAGAGTGCCTACTGGAGTCAAGATGAGCGAAGCCGCTTGTCTACCTGTAACATTCGCTACAGCTGTACGTGCCCTGATCGACGTTGCGCGTGTGAAGCCTCGGCAGAAAGTTCTCGTGCAGGCTGGCGGTACGAAAATAGGGCGGGCTGTTGTGTTGCTGGCCACCGCCTCGGATGCGATCGTCTACGCTACAGCCAGGGGTGCTGAGGAGGTAAAGACCCTGACGGGGTTGGGTGTTCCACCTCTGAACATTTTGGCCGACGGCGATCCAGATATTCCAGCCGCGACCAAGGTCTTGACGGATAGTAAAGGTTGGGACGTCATTGTTCGGACCGACAAACCGGCCAGTGCAACCTGTCTACTCCCTGGATGTATTGCATCATATGGAGCTGTTGTGGATGTGTATCCGAGTGGCTTGGATCGCATGCGGGAAACCACGATATCTCTAATGGGCGTCGGGTCGCTGCTCCCGGAAGACCCTGTGTTGATGCAAAAGACAGTCTCGCACGCGGTGGCCTACCTGCAACAGCTATCCACGTTTGTGAAGTCCTTCGACATCTTCCCATCAGTGGTCTTGGTGGCATAGGCAGGGGTATAGCCAAACTCTTGGTTGACAATGGGGCGCGTAATCTCGTGTTTCTCTCACGTGCCGGACCAGAGTCACCCGCGGCCACATCTTTGACAAAAAGCATGGCCGGCCTCGGCGTGACCGTAAAGACGTTTGCATGTGACATCAGCGACGAGCAGTCCCTCACGAGAGCCCTGACCGAATGCACACAGGCGATGCCTCCGATACGCGGCGTCATCCAAGCGGCAACAGTCATACAGGATGCTGTATTCGACAACTATACGCCCAAACAGTGGGAAGCCAACTTGGGACCCAAAGTGAAAGGCTCCTGGCACCTGCATCGCCATCTCCCCGAAGAAATGGACTTCTTCGTCATGCTCAGTTCCATTGCAGGGCTGATAGGGCACCGAAGTCAGGCAGGCTACGCGGCCGGCAACACGTTCCAGGATTCTCTCGCGCTTCATCGCCAGAGTCAAGGACTTCCGGCCGTGGCCATAGACCTGGGTGCTATGCTAGACGTGGGTGCGGTAATGGAAGGCACCACTAAGGCAAACTTTTCCGCGTCTGAAGCTACTTGGATGACGGAGGCCGAGCTCCACAGTATAATCAAGATGTGCATCTCAGGTGGGATTGATGAATACGCGACACCGCCTCAAGTCTGCACCGGGATTCCTTCAGGCGGGATGGTGCAACTTGGGCAACACGAGATGCCGCTCCACTTCGAAAGACCGTTCTTTGTTGCTCTGAAGCATCTCGGTACGACTGGAGTGGCTACGAGCGAGCCCACGGCGATGGTTGATAAGATGACGGAGCTCCTCCATCAACTAGCGGCCAGCAATTCGCTAGCTGACGCTGAAATCTGCGCCGCAGAGATACTCTGTGCTCGTCTCGCTGAATTACTCCAACGTCCGGCAGATAGTATCGACTTGGAGGAAGGGTTGCACAAATACGGCATCGACTCACTCATGGCCGTGGAACTACGCACCTGGATTGGAAAGATGATGAAGGCCGATGTGAGTCTCTTCGATGTACTCAACGCCAAGAGCATTCGCGAACTGTCCTCGAAAATTGCCAAAGCTTCTAAATTGGTTTCGCGGGATGTTCAATGAGCTGAGCAAGTCATTTTGCCGGTTTCCGAGGTGCAAAGATGCTACCTATCTGGATCTACAAGTTCTGTGAGCTCTTCGACGAGAGCAGTTGTGTTGTTACTCCACGATATCCATGTTGTACGCACCATACTGCTCAGGCTAAAAGATGTTACAACAGTAACTTAGAACCCTCTGCCCTTGGATGATCAAATCCCATCTATTTCAAAGCCTTGGAACATTTTGAACCTTGAAGCATTCGTCAAATCACGTTTCGAACGTGGATGTCGGAAGTGATAATCTAGACCCTCTTACGAAATTTACATAGGTGGCAATCACGATCTACGACAAGCACAGCTCATAAAACCGGCTTTCCAATGAGAATTATCTTGTCGCGTAACGCTCGACGATCATGACGACGATCTTGTGTCGAAAGACTTCCCTTTGGCCCCTAGCAGTTCATGTGACCGTTATCGACGTGTGGTAGATAGCACAATATATAAGCTCACTGACAGTAATGGACGGCTTGCTGTATAAATTACTGTCAGCGACCTCTCCCGCTGCCGAACGGTCCTCACTCTCGCCATCGCATCGCACGGGCATTCGATAGAAGTAGCGTCCACATCTGGTTCTGTCCACGGGTCATCGTGAATCATCTTTGGCTCCACGGCGCGATGTCCGCGAGAGTTCGATTTTGCAGTGACCCCGTCCAGTCTCTTTGTCGACCATTACAGCATAGCGAGCTGTATTTACTGCGCCTTCTCGAAGACCACATGGTCGAGCGATCTTCCTGCTACTGGTATCTGAGGTGCTTTAGGCTAAGCGACATGTGTTCGTACTGCCAAGGTCTTACGACGTATACGATATTGCGGTTCGAAGGTCTTAATGGGCGACATCTTCGACGGACGAAACACGAGTGTACACCTACCTTTGTGGAGATACCCCGGTCCTTTAAGGCAACACGATTCATCTTGAGAACGCTGACAGAAGATGACATCGAGTATTTGGATGCCAGTGTTCGGTCGACATTTACCGAGAAACGTTGTGTATCAGCCGGGAGCACAACACCTCCGTCACGTGAATCTGCGGCCACGATAGCGATGGCGCCCTGTCTTGCTACATATCGACGGTCTACTGAACGCCACAGCTCCACCTGGTGCAGAGGCGAAGATTTAAACTACAGGGCCAGAGAAGTGCATCGCAGAGTCGAAGATATAAGTTCGTCCTTTCACAGGCTTGTAGTAACTACCACAAGAGTTCGGCGGAGATAGACATTTGCTGGAGTTTACTGCCCCAACCGACCGATTTTCATACGCTGTAACTCAACCCTCGTGGCATAACTAAAAGACCCAAATATTACCCTCGATTGTTGATCATAAAAAACCCCCGATCTCGTTTGCGGTTGGAAACGTCGAGGACTTTCAGCTTCACTTGACTTCGAGTACACCTCGACGTAGCTAGAAGACAGCAAGTTATCCCGACTGACTTCTAGTACCTTCAGCTTATGCGACAATCCACAATCCAGTGCTAACGTTGGTGGTGGCCTTTAGGGAGAGACGTTGTAAGTGATGCGGATACCCTATCCGAAGTAGCCTCCGTATAAGTCGGTAGTAATTCGGTAGCGCGTGCGTCAGAGTTTGCTACCGTCTAGCATTAGCATCAGCTTCGGGCTTTCCACGTGGCACTTACGGCTCATCGTTTGGCTCGCCATCGATCTCTCCTCAGAAGTGTTGACTCTTGTGGCCAAGACTCGACCGTGGCCATCCATTTTGCCTCTCCGTCGCAAGTCGTCGCTGATCGATGAGCGAGCGAGATCTCTTAGCTCACATCTCGTACGACGAGACCATAACGACGAGCGCTGGTCAATGCTGACAGGCAAATTTAGAAAAGCAATCACCAGTGGATTGTTTAGAGACACGTATATAAACAAAATATTGGGTCTCTTGCAGTCATGAACACGATAAAGATCAACAAAGCTCGGATTTGGTGAGTACCAGTGACGATACTCATGCTAGGCGAGCGCAGTAGACTGGTCTTATACCCGTCCTATGTCAATGACATGCTCTTGCAATACCCACATGTGGGACGCCTGCGCGACATAGGGGAGCTGAGGGGCGGACGCAAACGCTATGTATCCATGCGCCACGCAGGTACGTATCGAGGTCACCCCTGCTCGGCCCTAGAGGTGATGTGATGCTAATACTATATATTCCAGAGATCCGCCATTTAGCATCTCGCAGCTAACCATTGTTTAGCTTTCGTTCTTTGAACTTGGCGGAGCGTCTCATAATGCTATTACCTGGTCTCTATTACACTCAATGCACCTCGACCATCCAGTCCGCTTCGGGCTAGCTGTTAGCATCGAAAATCTTAGCATTGCAACGGCGCAATACCGAGACGCGAGGGTATCTAGTAGGCCGGATGTACTGGATGTCTTGGCGATCTAGGGTTTTAAGCTGGCTATTCTATCAGTCACGGTTTGCTGGAATAACGCAACGTTACTTGACACGTGACGCAACATAGCATTACAGCTCACTTACCCGTAGAATAACGACGGAACATGATGTGATACCTTCGATCTCGTCACTGCGGACCTCATTCATTACCACTATAGCGATACCATGGTCTCACTGTAGATGATCTCGTCTATTTAATTCTAGCTAACACCCTTAAGTCAGTGGAATGGTATGACTTTGATTCTCGAATGTGGTAGAATCAGCATCTCCCTTCAACTATCACACACCCTACTCCGACTAATGAGCGAAGACCTTTTTTCGATATTGTTTCTACGACCACATACTACGGTACCGCACAGTGACTGCAGCTCAAGACGCCTTTCCATTCGCCTCACCCTAAGCTAGGTATTCAGCATGGACTATGGCCCGACCTCGTACCCGCAGTCTCCAACGTGTGTAAACCTGACATGTTAGTCACATCACTATCGCCATGGTACGCTGGTGCACCACGTGAGTTTGACGAGATACTGTCGTGTTGGTTGGCATCGTTCGTCACCAGATCATTAGACCATGTACTGGTAAGTGTGGCCGAAATGCCGTCCTGGGAGAGTGCAACTCGATCTCCAATAGCGAAACTTGTAGATGCACTGACGATGGCTGCAGTGGCAAGCCGGTGCAGGGCGTCGCTTCCTGGAAAACCTTTGCTCCAGACCGAAGATGATGATGCAAGAGCCGTGTCAAAGCCAGCGAGAGCGGTGTAAGAACTTGACTGCGAAACCTGGACTGTTGTCTGTGTGAAGCCTCCAAAGCTACATGTGGCGGTAGCGTACGGCCAGTTCTTGCCCTTGGTCGCAGACATCATGGTTCGATGCTGCCCAGGATCGTGGAAAGCGAGATTGGTTTGTTCAGGCGCTGCTGTGCAAACATCACCAGAGCCGATGTTAGCGACGTATATGGAGGGAAAAGACTCCATCTCCTCGCCAGTCCCACCAGTGATCTCGACTTTTGCGCAGTTCTGGTACATCTCACGATCCCCGACCGCGTTGAACCAGGTCCACGACATGACGGCTTGTCCGGATTGAAGCCCTTTGGGGAGAGGAACATCCCAGGTGTGGACGCACTCGTTCTGTCCAGGAGACGTGCAGTAAGTCGAGTTGCGAAGGTTACCAGCAGAATTAGATGGACAGCCTCCCTCGATGCTGTAAATGACATGCCAGTTGCTGGGGTCGCGAACCCTGTCAGTCGAAGTCTCATATGTCACTGCCAGTTGGCAAGAGCCGCCGCCGTGAACCGCAGTGTTCTCGCCAAGATCGAATTGGAGTCTGAAAGAAGACCCAGCCTCCATGCGTTGACGGGCCACACCAGACAGAGACACACCGTGGCAAGGGAAGTTGCTGCCATCAAGATGGAGAGGATCTTTCGGCGCAGACCCTTCGATGGGCTTAGGCGAAGCCATGAACATATGTGCAGATGTGAGAGATGGAAGATGCGAAGCGGCTACTGCCACACACACGATGGTGCGAAATGGAAGGAACGGCATTATAGCAGATGGAACACTCGATAACTCTGCTTGCGTCGAAAACAGCAAGGTAGAGAACGTGAGATCGATCAACGAGTGTGAATACAGTGTTCAGGCAGACGACATACGACAAGTCGGAGAAGATCGGGTTCGCAACGTATTTTTTCAAGCGTCGTGACTTCCTCTTGTATGTAGCTGTACTCATCCATCCGATCGCCTACATTTGCGATAACCCAGTCTGCGCCCCCTCACCAGCTCTCCGCCTCAATCTTAGTCGTCGTTAACCTCGTGATACAGTACAGCGTTGTCGCAAAGCATCCAAAGCTAGCCCTACTTACACATATCGGGGCGCCGCGCGAAGCACTGTCTCGCCCTTAGGTGGAGCACTACAACGCATGACCGGCCGATCAGCGGGTTCAAAAGTCGGATCAGTAGAGACATCGTCCTGATCCTCCTCATCCACTCCAGCTGTGCCCTCCTTCCCCTCCCTCCATTGTCCGTATCTTTTGTTTCGGCGGCAAAGACGGTACGTGAGTCAAAGAACGCTTGCCAGGTCATGAACTTACAGGTATAGGTATCATGCTTCCGCCGACTCAAGTGATGGGAGCTCCGAAGGCGTGCTCTTCGTACCGAAGACTACAAGCGGTCGGTATGAGCCCATCCAGGTTTCCGCCCGCCATGGACCCAACTCGTACAGAAACCATAGACTGTCAGGAAGAGTCATTGAACAAGATGAGCATCGCGTTCTTGACAAAAAACGAGCCGATTATAAAACGGACCGAACGTCACACGGCCTTCAATGGCGAAAGAGATAGCATAAACGCTTGCTTCCACCAACAGAATTCTTCGATCCTCCCAACATATGGTGTCCATCATGGCGATCGATTGAATCGTGTTGAACGCTGCGTGGCATCTCAATCTTCGACGCTGGCTACTGATTATGACTCGGGGTACGCAGAGGACAGCGAGGACGGCATTTTGTGCGATCGAGGGCAATGGCCCAGAGAGCGGCTTAATGAGCATGTGGGTGTCACTTCTGCTCTGAAGAGTATTACATCTCCAGACCAGCAGGGTGTTGACACTGGCAAAGTCCCGCTCGCTGATACTGAGCTGGCACTACTCAGAGGCTTCACATCTCCGACTCTGAAACGTTCTCGATCGCCTCGTCTGTTTTACACTAAAGAAGAAAAGTTGTTCGTTATGCATGCTCGCATGATCGGGGGCGTGAGCTGGCAGGATATCTCGAAGACGTTCGAAATCAGATTCGGCAAAAGGAACACAAAGCACATGATATCGGGCTTGAGGAGTATCTATTACCGCACTCGCAGGGAGTGGGGAATGGATTATGTGACGCGGAGCGGACCGAGTGAATGTCGAAGCGACCAGATGGTTGTGAGCGTGAAGCTGAGAGAATACGCTGGTGAGCCCGGTAGTTTTAGGGCGGCGAGTCAAGCGTATAGCGAGGACATAAACACGTGGAACTAGGCTAAGATAACGATACAAAGGCAGATGTCATTATAACCTGAACGGCATCACCGTTCAAATCAATCTACTGTGCTCATCGGAAGTGACTGTGCGGTTTTAAAAGCCACGCCTCGATCCCGATTGTGGCAGACCTGAGTGACTGCAAGACTTCGCTTACCAGATTGAGCCTACCCGTTGTGTTTACTCTCTTCCATCAACGATGGCTTACGTGCATTCCTGCGATCAGCAGAAGCCTCTGGAGCCGGAACACTCGTGGTCTTTAACGAACAGAGATGGAACCACGAGAAGCTGTTTGTCTAGTAAGCGCTCAACCTCTTCTGGCATCGGTACGATGACTGTTTGACCTCTGAAAACTTTTTTGCCATCTAATGCCGATAAAGACTCCATGGAAGTAGGATTGGATGACCGACACGACCATGATGGCTTTTGGAAAACCCTGGACGAGACGATCGAAGAGATACTCACAGAGGTCGACCGGATGATAGCGTTCGGTTGGACGAGACAGCAGACTGTTATCGGACATCATCGAGCTGACAATCGCCCACGGATCAAAGCCAACGAGCACGACGGGCCCACCATTATGCTTGATTGCGTCGACGATTCTTACGAGACCGATGACCTTAGGAGACCGCAGGAGGAGGATGAATACTGGTCGACCTCGGCAACGACGTGGTCACGTACATCACGCGCCCGACAGACATTGCTCTCGCACGTTGGTCGCATCAACGAGACTTCGGAAGGCGAGCAGGCCCCTAACGGAGATTGCAACAATTGTGCGGAGAGTGGTTCGGAATGCATGGTGTATCGGAGTTCTGGCTGTCCCAAGAACCGTATCACCGGTGACTTCTCTTGTAGTCGTTGCAGATTTCGAAGCATAACTTGCTCGTACGATGCTTCTAACAACGTCGCCGTCAAGAAGCGCAAGACAGTCAAATTCGAGGATGCAACACTACGACGGAGTAAAAGACAGAGGGGCCCAGATCAAATATCACGGACTCACAGTCGAGATAGCGTGTGATCCGATGGGCGTAGACGGGGCCGTTCTACTTCATCTGGCTCGACCGTGGTCAGCATTGTGATCAAAATCAATCCCCTGAACCCGTCTGGAGCTCCTTCGACTTCGGCCCACTCCCTTACACTTGCCTACGTGGGGGCTGTTTGCGAGACGGGTATATATGCTTACGGTGGAAACTCCCTTCGAAAGCGCACATTACAAGCTGTAGAGAAACCATTTCGAACATCCACAACAGCCAATAGCCCACCACAGATTTCCCAATACCTGACTCAAACATTGCATTATAGCTACTGCTATCCTTCCTGCACCGACTGGTCAGAACCGGGTCTCTCAGAGAAGAGGAATGCTAGCACAGTATCATTCGACGTAAGCAAAGGTCAACGATGGAGTCAACTTCGAAACGTTTCACGACACTTATTGCAAAAATCTCAAAAAAGCAGAGCAGTTCAGAGCAACTTATTAAAAAAATGCACCAAAGTGGAAGGGGCCTGAGGATGACAACTTCGACGCCGCCGAGAAAGGTCTCCTGATTATAATTGATTCTGACCCCAATGTGTTTGTCCGTTGTCCGAGACTTCGACAATTGCCAAATGACTGTGGTGGAAATATGTACCCGGACCACATGAGATCGTCCCGGCATTGAACACGTATCCAACGTACGGCGAACGTACCGATACAGATGTAATTCGCGGAGTCCATGTCCTCTCTATATTGCTAGTCACCATAAGCCTAGGCATCTCGTACTACTGGTATCTAACGTTAGATGATACATTGAATCAATACTCGGTCAAGTTGTTTACTAGGAACAGCTCTCTTAACCTTATCATCTGAGGTGTGCAAGTCATTTAGTCATTCCAATTGCGTCCGACTATGGCTTCAGCTAAGGATTCCTCCCTCCCAATCCCAGTCTATATCACTCCCAGTAGCGTTACAGTCTTTCTGGTTGATCTTAGGAACTTGCGACATTCGACTATCACGCATCCTGTTTGTCAGACTGGGATCATATAGAGTGGCTCTCAGCTTCCCATCTATGCTTCGAGTTCTGACCTGTACGTGGTCTCGTATTTGCATCTGCTCGAAGATGCCTAGCACCTCAGCTTACCGGGTAGAAAGATCGCGGAATTGGTGCCAAGTTACGATGAGAACCCTCAAGTCTTTCAACCTCTGTCCGTTGTCGATTGCTTTGATTAACCTGGAGAGCCGTCGAGCTAGTACATCCTCCCAAAGCCGTATGCTGTAGGGGTCAGGAAGACACATGTTGAGCCTCAGATGAGGAAGTGTTGTGATGACATGTAGACATCGCCAGGGTAACATAGACATTGGAGGGCCTTCTGTGGTATAGCTTTCGTCGTTCGCTAGAAGATTAGAAAGAGAATAGTCTTCCGGATCGCCAGGGTCTAGCTAGAGTATGTGATGTCAGACAAGACCTTGAAAGAGTGCATCATACTGAAATATAAATCTGAACTTACCTCTTCCGAATCGATCGTCCATATAAAAGTGTTAATACGATAGAATATTCTGACCGCTTCTTCGCGTAGCACCTTGCATACTTGTATGATGGGAGATGTGAACGTAGCTAGGCTCTCCATGGGTCTTTGTAGTCTGATATTACCCTTCTGATAAAGCAGAGGTAACTCATCATAATCTGCTTAAGGAGCTCGTAAGGTAGTGTAAGCAAAGAGGTAGGCATTTTGGGGATCAGCAACTCCAGTGTGAGTTTGAGAGCTTTGTAGGGGAAGCTGTTGGAGCATGAAGAAGATGGATTTCAGATGCTCAAGATTGATCGGCAGTATTGCTTGCAAATTGCATGGTTTTTCATCTCAGTGCTTGATATAGGAGCTCACTACCAGCTGCTCTCGACTTAGAGTCTGTGGGGTGGACGCCATACATAGCTTTCACAGGCTTGCGGTGGTTTGTCATGTCGACAGCATGTTTACGGAGGGCAGGTTTTCCACTACCCCCAGATATCTTTGCGATCAAGGTGAGTGAAGAGTCACTTCTAGTACTCGAAGGCGTACAGCTGGCATCACTACAGAAGTCTTTCGGCATTTTTCCTGGCTTCGACGACCATACCCCGCGAACAGAATCTGGTAGTTCATTGCAGAAATATGCGTACGAGTCGGCGTTTCCTCTACGACAATCCAAAAGCAATGACTGTAGCAAATCGAGTATACGTGTCATCTATCTAGAAGCGACCTGTCGAGACTATGCTGTTTATCGTTTTTGGCACGATCTGTTTGCTAGCAACCACTCTAGCCGTTACAATTGCGAAATTGCTGTGAATGATAATACGGTTGACTTGGGACGGCGTTACATGTCCTCGATGTACTGTAATTAAAACAACGAGTTTTTCAGGGGATTACAGAATGACCTACTTCAGCAACACTAGTTTAGTCACATCATACGCAACGAAGCGCAATACGTTCAGGAAATAGATTCGTGGTATGCACTAAAAGACATGTTGGTATGAGAAAATGACCTTACGTCTACTACGGAATAGCTTCCTCCCCTGTATCGAAACACCACACTATGGTCCACTCTCCATCATCGGTACCAT
Source organism: Cladosporium phlei (assembly GCA_003614995.1). Taxonomy (NCBI): domain Eukaryota; kingdom Fungi; phylum Ascomycota; class Dothideomycetes; order Cladosporiales; family Cladosporiaceae; genus Cladosporium; species Cladosporium phlei. The sequence goes on along the minus strand of QZFA01000265.1, from coordinate 15,264 downwards.
ATTGCGACGTCAAAACTCTCGATGAAATTTCGTCTCACATCTCTGGTTCTGATAGCTCAAGCTCTGACAGCTCATAGTCATCCTCGCTTGAAAGACCGCTATCAGAAAACCCTTCTTCGCAACCACACCCACATAACTGCTCATGTTCTTCGACGCCGACTTCTATGCCATCGGCGAGCTGTATCTTGTAGTTCCTTCCAGTCTCGTCTAGGTCGCCGTAGTCATAATACATATCGAAGTTTAAATTATCGTCCCCAACGTAAGATTCGTCTCCACTCTTTGAGAAGCTGTCCGAGTCTGATGCAAGACCATCGCTTTATATCTCGATTGTGTCGTCTTCATCGCAGCACTCCTCAATACCGCGCAAGCCGCTAAGCGCCTCCCATCCTTCGTTGATCTACGTCTAGTGAGTCACATGTGGAAGGATTGATTGAATAGACTACGCACAGCCACCATCTTTGTATGACTTCCTCCCATGATTTGGATGAGCCTTTAGCGATAGAGAAAGGTACGCGAGGCGAACTTCTCGTAGGGAGGCATCGGAACTGATGCCCAAAATGACGTGGGCACTTGAAGACGCCATTCTCCTCACGGTAGGATCAGACAAGCGAACGATTGGCGGAGGGACGGTTACTGCGAGTAACTGTTCTCTACTGTGGGTTGATGAGAGGTACAGTATACTAACCTGTGCCTTGCAGGCGGTAACTGTCACCTATTTATATCGATTCTGGGTTCCTAAGAGCTAGTAGTATGACGCTGGACTACATGCCAAATCATGTTTGCACCCCTGTGTCTAGGATAGTGATAACCTCAGGAAGCCAATCATGGCTTAGACGAATGGATTTCTACATACTTCGACGTGCCAGTTACAAACCATGAAGCGGACCCCAGTGCAGACATGTTAGATCAGCATTCCATCGTGGGATACAAAGCTTGTCAATTCATGTGGTTTCCAAATTGTAACACGATGTTATCAGTTGACCACCATATCCGCTATAGCAGCATTAGCACATGTATAGTACTTTAATTTTGCCTCAAGCTTTATGATATTGATTACTTCCAGCATCCTCCTAAATCAATAAGAAAAACGGTGGAGAGTTTCTCGCGACGAAGGGGGGGATAACTAATAACACGGGGGTAAGTCTTCGTCTCGTGATGATGAAGACAACGAAAATAATGAGGCAGAAGGTTAAAGAAAGCAGCGTGAATATGGTACCCCCTCGTGTAGTTTTTCTAGTATCCAGCATCGGGCTGTATCTATATAAGACGCGAAGAAGGGTGTTTGTTTCCTATCAGCAATACACAAACAGAAACAATCAGAACACAATTACAAAGACTTACGCGAATTCCAACGATGAACAGTACCACGCAAGTCATCGCCCAGCATGGCGGCCCTTCGTCGGAGAGCACGCACGACCAGGTACTCGACCAATCTTCTGGTCGTGAACCGAAAGATACCAGTGTGAAAAAGTTTAAGCTCCCAGACCCCCAAACTCCTCCCCCTGAGCCTCAGAATGAGGAAGAGTTCCAAAAGACAAAGCCGACCAGAAAGCAGACCCAAGTTTGGGAAGACCAGAGGGAGAAGTATGAAGCTCATATTGATTTTAAAGGGGAAGTAGAGGAATACTGGGCTGGTGACGGACGTGGGTTAGAAGCCGAATTCCTTGATACCCAGAATTACGCGAACATGTATGAGGCGTTGGATGAGTTGGTAAATCTGGCGCGTTTGATCATCGAGACAGATATCGAGCCGACGAAGAGACTTGAAGCCTATACAAGTAAGTGCTCTATGACTAATGGAACGCGATCACTTGACTGACGGTAGGAGACCTTCAAACACTGTCTACGAAATACCCGGAACTCAAACCGATGTTTGACTTGAATGTGAAGGAATTGACGAGATGGGCTGAAGGCAGATACACAGAAGACAAACCTCAGGTACAATATATGTTCGAGGCGGTGGAGAAAGGGACTAAGACAACCAAGACAACCACAAAAAGACCCGCAACGGAAACTGACGACCCTTGGACTAAGCCGGATGCAAAACGCAGAAGAGACGCGCCATCTAAAGATCGACCTGAGGAACACAAGTTCAAGAGTAAAGAAACTGAGCAGTTGGTGTTCGTCAAGCAAGCGTGGGCAGAAGCAGACCCATTCCTGGAGCAGATAATGAGGGAGCCCCAACTGATCCGCGGCGATAACGGAGAAAAACTCAAGGACATCAACAGAAATATCGATGAACTCATCAGTGCTCATACCAAAAGCAACATGGAAACGCCTCCTGATATGAAAATCCCAGTTGCTGAAATAGTCCTCATGATCATCAATGCCGTCGAGGCCACGGTTGCTACGGGGAGAGACATGGTTGGCGACAAAGAAGCTGAGACGTTCTTTGCATCAATAAAAGAGAGGGCTACGCGCATGAATGATTATGCCGGAGGCGCAAAAGAACCTATGCAGTGGGTGGGGAACATTCATGACGCGTACGCCTACCACGTGAAACTCGCGAATGAAAACAACGTGAGAGACTTGGATACGATGCATGCCTCACCCCAATTCTGGAGCAAGGAGCTTAATCCCTGGGTCGTAGAGACTTACATGGCAAGCGCGCCACGGACTGAAAATATTCCCGCACGATTCCAGGTCGAAGTACAGGATGAGGAAATGGGCGAGGCCGACAACCCTTCGGTAGAGATACCTCCAGCATCTCAAGGCTCCGATCCTTTGGAGCAGTTCAATACTACTGAAACCTCAGTACCGGGAGCCGCACAAACAGACCCAGCCACCAACGAGATAAGTGATGGTCAGCTGCCAAAATCTTCCAAAGAGCAATCAGCTCAGATATCGGAAGACTGGGTCACAACAGGCTATCTCCAAGACAAATATGGCGAGTTGAGGCGAGTGGGGGGCCTTCACAAGTGCGGAACGAGCCATCGGATGCTTCTACAAATGAACGAAGAGGGGGGAAAAATCGCGTTTTGGCATCTGGTAGGATCGATAACGGCTCCTGCCGATAGACAGAGATGGATCGATCAGGGCGGCCTTGAGATTGGAGCTTTCGATAAGACCTTAACTAAAGGCCTCAAGAAGTACTCACCCTCCGAGCTTGTGGTTACAGGCATTGCTGTTGTACCACGCACAACTGGACAGACATACGAAAACAGAGGTGTCACGCTCATCCAAGGCTCATTCTCGCATGCCAGATTCAAAGGTAAAGCAATGCCCGAAGGACATGAAAAGTTCGAAACATCTCGGTTCTACGTGATCAGTGCGCTTCGTAGTGCCTGGGGTGAGAAGACAACTGAAGCATGGTTCAACAATCTCATGGGTAAGAATGAGTTCCGTCGCCCGGTGGATCCCGAGGGGCGGAAGACTGCAGAGGAGAAGAAAAAGTTGATGCGACGTAGACGGCGACTCCTGGAAAGTGACGAGACTCTTGAAGGTAGTGAAAACATCGAAGAAGAAAGTGATGGACCACTCGAGGATAATGATGGAAGGTACCCTGACGAAGGCGACGGCTGGGTAGAACCGGCTCAGCATGAGACGCCAAAACGTAGGTTCAACATCTTCACATGACAAGGAGGCTGTCGTCACCATTGAAACGTGGACGCGGACTAACATTATTTCCAGGTATGCCTCGGCAAGATGTTGTGCAGAGAGACGATATCTTGAAGATGATAGATGAGCGAGTGGACAAAAAGCTCGAAAGCTTCAACCAGTCGTTTCAGACTAAAATCATGCCAGACTTGATCAAGCAGTTTGAGAGTTCTATGAGAACTCTCCTTGGGCAGACAACATCACACGTGATGTAGAGTTGGAGGGGAATAATTCATAGACTATCAAGCAATGCAATCTCACGCGCCGTTTTATGTAAGATGTCAATGCGACTATACACTGAATTGTTGCAACTTTCGTACTTGTACGGCTTCGAATCCCTAGCGTCGTGTCAATGATCAGCGAACTCCTGCAAAAGAGTGATGGAAATACCCAGGTTACTTTCGAGTACACACTTTGGTCGAAAAGCCGTCGGAAAGTCCTACCGCGTATGCGGCACTTTTTTTCGGTTCTCCATTTTGGCATCTTGTTACGGCTTTTGAGAGATTACGGCGGCTGATGGTCGTTTTACGCGCATCGCAACCAGAACGACTCGGCCGTTCCCTTGGCGAGAACTTCAAGCAATTTTCCAATGATAACGGAAGGGTAATTTATTCCTACTGTATCATCTCGCTCATCTCGCCCCTCTTCACATGGTCCTACATTTCCACAGAAAAACATCGTAATCATAAGAAAAAAGTTCAGAAACATGTACTTCGAGATATATGGAGTGAAGCGCAATCCAGACTCGGTGACAGATCTGATAGAGCACCTCTGTAAAGTCTTCTCGCAAGACACTGGGCTGACGAGTTACCATGAAACTGCTGAGTTCAACGCGGAAGCTACTACAAGGGCAAAGGGTACGACTTGAGGAATAATGTGATGTACGGCGAAGAGACAGACTAAGAGCTTAGCTACCATTGGTACGTCCGCAATATCTTCTGTTACTCAAAGAACTGGTTATCGAATTTGCAAGATGCGAAAAGGCTCAATTCAAAGGAAGCCTAGAATCTCTACCCAGTTACTATACCGTACTGTACTTGTGTAGAAACTAAGTTCTCATCTTGTTTTTCCAGCTAGAGCATAAGCCTAATGTACTCGGCGAATCATGCCATAGCTAGTGCTTCGATACTTCAAGTTCTCTTATATAACGTGTCAGCCTATGGCTTATATTGATCGCATGTGGACCGTGAAGATCTCTTGAGAAGAGCGCTGTTGCGCAGCTAGTTGGGATACAGTGTCAAAAAACGAGTCTATACTGTACTGAACAGCGCTTTATCAATCACCAAGTCTCGTTTCGCGTCGTTCAGGTAACCCGACTGATTATGTAATAGATAAGCTCATGAAAAATGACAAGCTCATCGACAGCTCCAACAGAATCCAAGCTGACACTGCGGCCCGTAGACAAAAACAAACTGAACAGCCCTAAGTTAGATCTAGGAGAAGCCAACTTAGCTCTTTTCTAAGAGATATGGTGGAGTGATACCGTAAAGATTGTATGTTATATCGGGCTAATGTCCCATTGTGGAGTAAGCAGACTTTCCTCCTGGGTGTGAGGATGTAGTAGGTAGGGGTTCTGAACAGTATCTCTTAGGTAGGTTATCAACGATTGCCTGAGGAGTCTAAGGTAGGAAGCAGGAGTGGCTGCGTGTTATCTGGGGCGCTGTGCGCCAAGCATGGGATTCCCTCGGAAATCTCGTGCGGGAAGCATGCGGATCGCATGCGAGTCCCGTGCGGTTCCCGTCACGTGCCCAGTGTTTCCCTCACACTGGGCCTCTCACTAACGACGGTTTCTGAGGCGAGTCTGTCATCACGGAACGTTCTTATCGTTTCCACTTCTTAGCGATCTTCCCGCTCCGTGTCCTTCTATATAGCACGGTACATTTACGCATTCTGTCCCCTTAAGTCCAAGCTTAGATCCCCTTGCACATATCTGATACCCCCCCCCTCCTCCTCTCTATCCTTGCGTGCAAACATCGCGTCTCTTCGCCCAATAAATACTCTTCCTTATGGTCGAGTCGAAATGTGGCTAACTCAATGGCTGACTTACCAACAACCGAGTGGTATAGAAAGAATGCGGTGGCTCCAGGAACTCATGCTGACGTACTTGTCAAGGGGCTCGACATACGACCGGAAGACTTTGTGAAACTACAGCAAAGAATGACAGAGCACCTGGCGAAGCAATGTATCGAAAACTACCGGCTTTTAGCATCGGTCTACGGAGATATGGATCACGTATTTGCGAACATCCCTCTACCACCAAAGCCGTGGTTCGATCAGGCAACGCGAGTGATCGTCACGCGATGCGGGAAAACCGCTGAGAAGTCGATCAAAGCGGGATTCCACAATCAAGATGGTAGTTGGACAGAAGAAGGACGCAATTTCTGGGATAGTGAGCAATCAAAACAGAAGCGCATGCCCGAAGATATTTCCAGAGCTTTGACGCTGACCACTGCGAGCAAGCGACGAAAGCGCGATGATATGATAACTGAACCACATCATCCTGCAGCGAAGTCCCATCAAGATGGTACCGGTCGAGTGTTGCTTGTTGATCAAACACCGACATCGGAGTGGTATGCACAAAATCTTCAGCATTACAAACTGAAGCATTGTGATTTAGCTCGTGGCTTTAAAATATCATCCAAAGAGTTAAAGGAAATGCAGAAGCCAATAGTTGAAAGATACCTAAGGCTCTACAACGGAGGAGCCAAAGAACTATGCCTCACGATAGGTGAAGGTAATGAGTTGATGGAATCCAGACACGGACATTTAGGCGTTCCAGAGAGGTGGTACGAGCATACACTGTTTGAATCAGCGATGAGATGCGATGCAACGGCTAGGAAGTTTCATACAGAGGGTTATATTGAGAGCGATGGTCGATTGACAAGCGAGTGGTTCAAATTCTGGAATCAAGAGGATAATTGGCCAGGGTTGTGATTCATCATTCACTATTCGGGAGTCGTTCCCCGATGCTGCTACGTATGTAGTCTTCTCGCGGCTAGTCTAGTGTCAATAGCACCTTGTATTGTTCGTACTGTAACGTAGGATTGCTTTTTCAACTTAGCATCGACCACACCTAACTGATCTGTCGCTTGGACAACATTATGGTCTTCAGTCTATAGTACAACGACAGTAGCTTATCGATTTGCTCCACTTTTCGCCTTGTTCAAGTGTCAATAACTCACGAAACATTGCTTTGATCCCTAAAGTTGCTCGTGATCAGATTGCGAGGATAAAGCAGTCAGGGGACGCGACTTCGAGGACAATTTCAATACTTCCTATCGAAGTTGATGAGAGATTGAAGGGCAGTATCAGAACCACGAAAAAGAAGTTCGAAAGCATGTGTCCAGAGATACGGTCAGCAACGAATCCGGTGTCGAAGACATATATCGATTTGAGTCACATTCGTGTGTAGCGGATGGAGCTTCGATTTGGAACAAGAAAACAAAGTCCTGACACTCGGGATACCGATCTCGAAAATCACTATACACGGAGTTGATTATGCTGTTCCGCTACCGGTTCGTTCCCGCTCGTATCAAAAACGCCGATAACCATCCACTATGGATCCGAGCCTTTTCGCAGGATACCAAGTCTCCCCAGATGTAGCAGTCCTACGAAACGAAAAGACGAACAGACATAGCTTCTGATGGTGGTAAGATTTGTTCTATTGAGTCTATACAAACAACGCTACAGGCCTATGTCGACAATAACCTCAACAATCTTTTGCCCGCAGTAATGACAGCCTATCAGTAGTGAATCTGCCCATCTTCCTCTGCACTACGGCCATGTCATTCTGCGACAGTCCTGATCCGATCTTCGTCACGTAGTCCATGCCCCATTCATCACGTGTACAATAGTACGTACTTCTCATTCGGCGAATGGTGCGATGCGCTTTTTGAGCCCTAAAAGCGGTTATATATTCCTTTCAGATATCTGACCAGTCCATTTTTTTCCGGATACGCCGATGCATGATGAACAATTTCTCCTCAAAAGAATAGCGAGACCTAGGCGATCGATGGCGTTCGATCTTTGGGAATGCAGAGGCTTTGGATCGTACTATTTGCACACGTGCAAGAGGTATGCGGTTGGGGTCAAGCTCGCGCTGTTCTCCAAACATGACAGTCGCTTGAGGATGTAGGATTGGAATGTGTCCGCCGCGTCGAGTTTTGAGTACAACACAGGTTAAGATAGCAACAGGGAAGCTTTGTTCCAGTCAGCTGTAATTTCAATACTACTGGATTTAGTTCTCCGACTTGCCAGTGCTGTAAGCGACCACCATTTGTGCAACGGTGAGCTATAGTCAGGCGTCACACGACTCGTCATCGCACATCACGGTGAAGTTTCGTTGCTTGTGTCGTGTATGACTGATCTTAGCAAGTCATAGAACTTACGCGAAAGTGGAAACCCCGGTCTCACGGACCAACAACGCCGTACGCCTCGCTTATCGCGCAATGATGTGGCGATCCGCCTGTCCGTGCGGTGATGAGAGCATCCCTGGCACAGCGTTTGCAACAACCCGCCACTACTAGCAATCTAAATATCTTCACTTATGCTACTTGAGAGCCACGCGCTGTGTGCAAGAGAAAGACTGAATATCACACAAGATGCTGACGTCTGTTTATTATGGGAATCGTTTGAGAGTTTGGCTGGTGACAGGCAGCTGTTTGACGTTTACATTTTTCTTTCTTGCTATCTTCAACGGTGAATTGGGCCTGCTTCCTAAACAACCAGCCGACTACTCTTTCAATGTTCAGGATGGACCATTCGAACGGAAACACGATTTACTTGAAGACATATCCAATGCAACTCTTGGAGTAAGTTATGGTTATTCTCTTACGATTGCCGCCGCTCAGGATTGACAGCTTCCAGTTCCAGAAGATGTTCGTGATTGGTCTTCCATCACGATCGGATCGTCGGGATTCCATGACATTGGCAGCCGCGTACACTGGCCTGAAATTCGAGTACGTCGACGGCGTCACAGATGTAGAGAGCAAAACACTGCCACCAGGAGACTTGGAGAGGAGACCCAATGCAGGTAGCATTCGTGCCTGGCGTGCACACATGAATGTCATGAGGCTGTCAGTTGTCACCACAACCAACTATAGCATCCATGGATCTAACCTGTCCGCAGCATAGTAGAGCAGAACCTCACATCCGCTCTCATCCTCGAGGACGACGTCGACTGGGATCTCCGGATCAAGTCCCAGATGAAAGATTTCGCTCGAGCGGTCAGATTACTCGTTCAGCCTAAGACAAATACAACCGACGAGTACCTGGACCCAACACACCCTCAGCCGAACACAGACCAAAGTTATACAGACTTCAAGGTCGACACTCACACCACGACCGAGCCCGTGGACTCGCCCTACGGTGACATTCCTCGCTGGGACCTCCTCTGGCTCGGCCACTGCGGCAGCCGCTTCCCACAAGCCAGCGACATCAACGCCCCCCTCGGCCGAGTCGTACTCCCCAACGACGGCACAGTCCCCGAGCCTCAGCACCTAGACATGGAATACGGCGGCAGCGAGCTGATCCAGCAATACCCCGCCCACACTCGAGTCGTCTCCCGTGCGCGAATGAACACCTGCTCTCTCGCCTACGGAGTTTCCCAACCCGGAGCCCGCCGTCTGCTCTACGAACTCGGCGTGCACAAAATGTCGGCACCTAACGATCTTATGCTCCGCTATGTCTGTGATGGTGTTGATGACCGACAACTCGCGACTTGCTTCACGGTGCAGCCGCAGCTTTTTCAACATCATCGGCCTGCAGGTCCTAATCCTAAGGCTGCGTTTAGCGATATCAATGATCATGGTGGGGATAATAATGATAAAGCTACTACTATCAATATCAGAAGGAGTGTACGACTAAACTTCCTGAATTTGATCAGTGGTGCGAAAGATCGGGTTGATTCTTATCCGGATAGTATAAAGGATTAAGGATGGGGAGTGATGGTTTAAGACCGGGTGATGCGGGTTGTTAGTGTCATTTGTTTGCCAAGACCTTTGATAACGTCTGTACTGTACTGTATACTGTACGATGATGGATATGTAAATTTCTGGAATCAATCTGTGGTCATTAGTGGAAGGTGTCGCACGTGGACTTCGTGAGACCTGAGTCAGCACTCCGCTGCACTCGACCTGCCACCAGGAGCGTCAGATGCGTCAGATGCGTCCAAACTCGAAACACATAGTCGAAAGAGGTATGTAACACGGGATGATCAGACACGTGCTACATAACTTAAACATAGATGATCTACATGCTTTGGATACTGTACAGTACTGTACTCACTACGCGACTTTTGATCGATGTATGAGAATGTTTGAGGACACCCCAATCGTTAGTGACTATACAGTACGTAGCCCGAGGTGTAAGTACCTCATCATAACCCCGCTAGCTCCACTAGGTCCCCACGTTGTGTATACAGTTTTTATTCGTGGCCCTTGGAGGCGTTGACCAGTTCTGCCACTCGCGTGACTTATGAAACTTTACAAAAAGTTGATAAAGTACATGTATCATGGACCCCTAATGAGAAGCGTCTCTGAGCCAGTCGGGGGGTCGGATGTCTCCAAAAACTGAATCAACTCACATGACTTAGAAAGGAGTTAACACAGGTACATATAGGCCGAGCAGTATGACTTAATTTGAGCACATATACCTCAAGCACCTTATATACATACTTACAACACCATACCAGACCAGAGCAGTACGTTCCTGCCCCAGACACTAGTAATAGAAGCCTTTTGCCTTTATGTTCGTAGCGAGCTGAAAATCGATGGCCACGTTAAAGGCCACGTTAGAATTGCCCTCGTTCCGGAAACTTTGTGAAAGCATAGGACTACGTGGAGATGAGCAAAATGAGCGAGACACTGTCCCTTTGTTATCGCCTTTGTTATCGAAAGTTAGCACGAAACCTTCGCTAGAGGCACGGCCTGCTCGGTCTGCTTGCGACACACATGAGGAAACCATCTTTGGTATCCTCACTCGACGAAAGTGTAGAAAGAACAAAGACTGCGAACCAAAACCCAAGTGCGGCATATGCGGCAGAGTATTCAAACGGCCTCAAGAAAGAAATAGACACTTGAGAGTAACTTAAATGTTTCTATAAATTAGCTATTCCCAAGATTTCGCTGATTATTCTTAGGTACACGACACTAGCAATTCGAAACCATATAGATGTGAGAAGTGCAACAAGCCATACAGTCGTCTTGACGTCTTGAAACGGTAAGTTATTTAGTACAAGTGATTAAAGACTATTGCACTGCTAACATATGTGCAGACATCGTAACAAATGCCCACAGCAGAGTGGTAACATATTTGCGGAAAGTACGAGTAACTTGTAGATCAAAAAGATATGTAGGAAGATGTAGATTGTTTTATGAGAGTATGGAACATTGTTTCATTTCTCTGGAATCCAATCTTCGATCGATAAGAAACAAGAATACGTTCCCTCCGAAAAGTATTTGCCAATCTTCTCTCTAATCTTCATACCTACTACACCAGACTTTCCTATGAAGAAGCATGAACGTAAGAAATGCATTCTGCACCCCGTAAATTCCACATCAATTAATATCGATGGTGTGAGAATCGATCGTCGTTCAAACAGTCATAATCAATTAGGTGGTAAAAGTGGTTCTATCTAAGGTGATTGCGATAATCTGTTTGAAGGTAAGGCAGCCAGTGTACGCCAAGGCGTACGGAACGGTGCCGTGTCACGTGATCGTACCTCAGGCCTCAGGGTCCTCAGGGACTGCGGCAGGCGGTTCGTGACAGATGGTATACCATTCACGATGTGCTCTGATATATATTACCGTAGCAGTTAACAATATTTCGCGTAGCGATCCCATAAGCTAGTTGACTTACAGTAGGCGGATCCATTTCGATAACTCTATTTTCAGCGTTGTTCCACTACTGCTCCGTATGCGACCTTGTCTCTCTATCTAAGTAATAGTAGAAGAAGAATATAAGTAACTCACCATAATGGGAGAGGGTTAGGATATAGTAGGGGAGGGGTAGAATTAGTAGAAGGTAGGGTGTAGAAGGATAAGAAGAAGATAGGAAGAGTGTAAGTTACTTTATATATCCTTTAAGCAGAAGCCAGGAAGAGCTCTATAGGGATCGACCCGGTAAATTAGATGCTTCATATACTAAGACAGACGGTTATGATACCTAGTATCGGGGTAGAGACGAACAATGTCAGTATCGCCGAGTTGTATGGAAAAGCTGCATCTGACAACGCTAATCCAAATGGTTTAGACCCGTAGTCGAAAACATTATTAATGATGATAATAACTATAGTTCTCTCATTCTTGTCAATCGAGGAGGACGAAGTCGCCAGCCGATAACTAGAGCATATACGTAGCGATGCTAGATAGTGTAGTAGCATAATTGTCTTTGATGGAAGTCTCTTTAGTACTATACATCGTTAGTCAAACATATGTACTTTCCTCATATGTCGTTGATGAGAGTTGTTAATTTCCCGTATGGGAAGGAAGGGATTCTGTGTAAGATCCAAGTCGCAATAGCTGGATTCATCTCCATACGTCTCATTGTCAAAATTGGGTCAAGGAGATATTGTAGAGCTGTGACTTGCTTAGTTGGCTTTTTCATGCGTGTTTCAATGCTTGTCGGCAAACAGTCACTCCTCCATCCACCTCGAAAGCGACATGACACCGCCACACACCACTGCAACATTTGAAGCTGGTAGTGATTTTAACCATTCTCGAAACACCATGGCACTCTGTTTCAAGAAAGTCGTCGCTTCACGTCATGCCCGATAACCGACTGCCCATTAGTCGAAAGTCAGTGCGCTACACAAAGCAGCCAGACGAGTGATGGACAAGTAGAACTCATACCATGCTCTTTGCCATCTTCCGGGGATTTTGGACCGCATGAGAACAGTATTTACAAGACCATGCGAAAATCGATCATCGCAACACCGTGTTCATACGCAACGTGGCCTTTTTCGCTTAACTGTCTGGGATTATTGTATGAAGTGGAGGCGACGTCCCGGCAATTGTTGCTCCTGGCCAGATCCATGTCAAGGTGCTAAAGAGATTGATAGCGCCATGCTAGTAGGTGCTGTGTATCGGGGAACTCTGCCGCCTTGCCCTGTCCAACCGCCTTACGTATGCAGGCCATTTACTTTGCGACAATGCGTAGGCATCGCTTTGGCATCGCTTTGCAATTAGCATATAACGTTTGCGCCCATATCTCATGAACTTCATACTTTCCATATCGCAGTATTGACATTTTCGGTCACGCTTCCTGCCTGCGTTGTCCATGTTGCTGCAATGGTGAGTCAAATCGTAGCTTCGTGAGAACGTGTATTCACAGTCAGATAGGGCCTTTCGAAAGCGTTCTTTCACCGCCACCGCCTTCATCGTCGCCTCTCTACTGACACTTTACGTACTCAGTCCAACCTCACATTGGGATACAACCCCTCCAGAAGTGCAACAACATGCGCTCGAAGCGTCAAAACCCGAGATTCCTGAATCTGTATCTCCCGAGGCGCCACACCAGTCACGGCTCACATCGTTGCCATTATCCGAGCCCCCGACATGCCTTGTAACGAAGGTCTCCATGTTGTATGGTGCTCACAAGTTCTCCCAATTGGAAGATGCACTGGAGCTGCACCATCGTCACAGCCAGCGTTGGGGTGGCGGGTTTGAGATGTTGGGCCGTGATCTCACATCTCGTAAACTGTACAGTAAACATTACTACCTGATGTTAATCATGTTGCGCGAGCTGTCGAAGCTCCCAGAGGAAAGACAAGATTGGCTTCTGTGAGTGACGCATTCCTGGGGACGGACTGAGATTTCAATTGCAATGGGCAGCTTACATGTTCTCACACAGATGGGTGGATGCTGACTCCTTGGTCCTCAATCCCGCCCTTTCGCCTTGTGTATTCTTACCACCTGAGCACCTAGATAATATCTATGCTTTGGTCACGGCGGATCATAACGGCCTAAACAATGGAGTGTTTTATCTCAAGGTGCATCCGTCGTCTCTTGATCTTCTCACCAAAACGATAAGTTACCCTCTTGCGCATCCAGAAGACGATCTCGGCTGGTTCGGTGAGCAGGGAGTCATGGCCAAAGTCATCAAGTCGATCGAGGCGGAATACCCAGACCCTACCAAGCCGTCGGGCATTGCCTGGATCCCCCGTACATGGATCAACAATTACGAATGGGAACATGGATTCGAAGGCGAGCCCGGTAGCTTCATGGTCCATTTTGCAGGACTAGGTGCAACGAGACTAGCACACATGGCGGCCTGGCTGGACGAATTGCAGCGAAATCAGGCAAAGTGGGAAGTCCAAGTGGAAAACACCCCTTTGAAGGATGATATTCCTGAGTTCTGGAGAGAGTATGCTGCAAAAATCACTGGAGATTGATGTGTACTGTGAAATCCCCACATACTGTACGCTAACACTGTATCTTTAACTTCCATTTGTTGATTTCTGATAGGAGAAAAAGCTCAGCCGCTGCTGGTAAGACTGAAACCCCTTTAGGTTGAGGGGTCCTGAGAAACGAAAGGTTGCAACCAGCGGCTTTCGTCACTATCTCTTCGCATGCATCAGAAAAACTACATAAACAAAGTGATGATACGGACGCAGATCGTGGCTAGGCAATGTAACGAGCCGCTGTATCGCCGACACTATACTATACCATATCTAAAATCAGAAGCGATAGAGGCCTATCAACCCCTCGTAGGCCACTTTGGTGTAGAGTAACTTGCATTCGGTTCCATTCTTCACAAAATCAAGTACTCAGCCAACGCAACGTGCGTCTCAAACAGACGCTCCTCTACATGCCATGACCTAGTGGTATGCTGCCGCGATTGGGGAACTTTCCCAGTGCCTCAAGGAGCTATTGACTTATAGTTGTTTCCAGTGGCTCTACTCACATAACGTTACTGCGTCGTCATCAGCTCACAACATCTTTGACGCGCTTATGGGGAAAGGAGGTCGATTTGCGTGTATCTTTGCGCCTATGAGTCTTACGGTAGCCTCTTTCCTCGCTCTGACAATCTGCCAAATTTCAGGCTGGCACTCCTATTCTTTACTTGATCCGAACTTTCTGATGCATGCAGACTTCGAAAACCTCTCTGTCACCACTGTAGATGGCTTCAAAGGTCGACCAGAGCTCGCTGAAGCATTATCCTTAGCATCGATGTCCGGTAGATTGGAAGACACGTATGATATCTACCTCTGGAACTACTGCAGCGGAAGTCGGAGTTCCGGCGAGGCGATGCACAGAGAAAGCCGTTGCAGTGAACGGCAGTCAAGCTTCATCTTCGATCCTGTCGGAGTCTTCGGCCTAAACGCCACTAGCTCAAGCAGGCAGCTGGACGATAGCAACAAGACCAACAATACGATTGTGAATGCCATTGACGCCATCAAATATGATCTGAAGAGTCTCGAGACGAAGGTACTTGGGGGTACCGCATCGAGAGCGCTGTCAATCTATCGACGTGTTGCGAGATGGAACTTCATTGCATACCAGTGCGCGTTCTGGACGACTTTAGTCACGATAATCATCGGCCTTATGGCTATCTGCAGTCGATGGGGCAGCTTATTCACTTGGATAATGGCAGCTGTCAGTTTTGATCGTCCTCTAGTCCAGGCCGTGTGGGCCAAAGCTTACAGTAGACTAGATCGCGAGCACGTGC
>QZFA01000264.1:0-28801 GCA_003614995.1 Cladosporium phlei | reverse complement strand
GGGATCGGGACCATAGGCTGTGTAGCTGTAGGTGTTGTTGTTGTCGGTTGCCGGGTAGTAGGTGATATTGCGGGTGTTGTCGTTGATGTCTCGCTGGGGAGTGCGGTAGCGTGCGAGGTTGGGGTAGAGGTTGAGGTCGTAGCCTGAGTCGGAGGGCATGAGGCCGCACATTGTTGGTTTTATGGTTGAGTGGTGTGGGCCTTGAAGGTTGGGAAGGGGTACTTGGTGTTCGTTTTGGGTGAAGGCGACGAGATGTTAGATGCAGGATGCTACGGTCGATACAGGCGATGTTCGAGGTCTTTGGTACTTGGAACTCGGTTGAAGGATGGGAACTGTGATTTGGATCGAATGTAAGCAAAGGCCAGCTTTGCGGTGTGAGGTGAGAAGATATTATGAACAGGAAGCATGTTCTTACCTGGACTCATCGGCATATGTATACAGGACGCCCATCCTGGTGTATGACCTCGAAACCGAATGGCTGAGATAGTATATGATGTTGTCTTGCCGTGCATTGTACTTGGTCATACGTGAGACCTCAATGCTATCTATACTCTTTTGGCGTTTCTGTCCTGTTGTTGAGACGGTCCTGCTTGTAGACCTTTCTCCTTCGATGGCGGAGCAGCTAGTAATTTGCTGCTGGCGTGAGGCGTCTCAGCGAGGACGTATCTGCCCATGTCGCACTGTGACATTGTTAGCATCCATTGGACGGAGTTAGACTAATGAAGAGACATCGAAGAAGCGAGACGTCGACGGTATCTGATAAAGAACGATGTGAAACTGTTAAAATTGTCAAGTGCGTACTGTATAGACCAACTCTGCTGTCAATGCGAGTTCAAGACATAGGAGACTTGGAAAGCCACCAATGAGGACAAAGCCTCCTGTCGGGGTATGCGCGATCCTGTAGTAGCGCCGCCTTTGTTGTATGTTCCTTGCGCCAAAACCCTATACCAATGTGCTAAAGAGAAAGAAAGATTGAAAGCTGTAGAAGTGGATCACATGTACATGTGTCCTAGAACACGTCGTCGCCGAACATCTCACCTGCTTCGCGGCAGTACCTCGCCTCACCTCTGCCGCCTGCCGTCTCACTCGCCCAGCAGACCACAGCCGCATCCAGCACGGCACCCACCACATTCTCGATCGCTCCGAGCACAGCGAAACCAATCGTACCGGCGATCAGACCAACGACGTAAGCGTACAAGCTACCGCGAATACCAGCATCGGTGCCCGCCACCTTCAGATGGTGCGCAGTACGCACCCATCCGCCGAAGCCGAGCGCGAACGACATCACCCATCTTGTAGCCTGGAGCAACAACTTGGCGAGTCGGTATGGCATGAGAGAGCTAGAGGGATTGCCGACAGGGCTGAAGTTGCGTGGGTTGAGAGTGTTCGTAGGGCTTGTCCGAGAAACGAAGTTCAGCGTGCCCAGGTTACGAGCAGAGATGCCAAGAGGTTGCGAGTGGACCGCGGCGTACGTCAAGGTCAGAGGGTTTGTGAGGGTGACGAGGGAGCTCGGGATCAGTGCGAAGGCACACATGTTGAGTAGCCCGGAGAGTCGACCTGGAAGGATGATAAGCGGCAGGCGTATCAGCAGGCTCAAGAAGGTGCTCAGGCAAACAGAACCAAGAAGAGCGCCTGTAGAATGTTGGAAGCTAGCCTTTACAACTTGCTCGCTTGTAGGCTGCTGTGCCGCAAAGCGGTGGAAGTACCACTGGCTCACAGTGGCTGCGGTCGTGGTGCGCTGCACACCTGCGATGACGCCGAGCGACCATAGGTATTGCAGCACAAAGAAGGCACCAAGCCACCAGCTGTTAGCGTCGATGATGAACTTCTTGGCGCCCATGAAGGTGCCGGAAAGGAAGATGCGCTCAAACATGAGCATCCAGACCCAGGTGAAGAGCACTGTAACCGCAAGAGTCACAAAGCCCAGCACCACAAGGTAGGGGCTCGCAGTCAAGATCTTTGTGCTGAACTCCAGAATACCAATAGATTTGGCCAGGCTGTGACGCGATTTGATGACGCTGAAAGTCCAGAACACAGCGAGCAGTGCTGGTATGAACGACAACCAGCGCATCGCCCGATCTTGAAGACTTGCTCCGTGGTAAGCGCCTTTGTAGCTGCTGATCAGAGGGTACAAGGCGAAAGAAAAGAGGACCACAGGCACGGCGATGATCAAGCCATAGACTAAAGCACGGACGTGATGTCTGAGAAGAGCAAGCCAGACGCAAGCAACAACGATGGCGAACATGGTATCCCACAGTAGCATGTTGGTACTGCTGCGCAGCGCGCTGTAGATCGTGTCTCCCAGTGGATGTTTCGCGGAGGGCGTCGAGGTATGGAACCAGATAAGTACGAAGCCACCGAACATTGCGAACAGCGAGATTTGGTAGAGATTTGCCCAGAACGCATCGTGTTGCGGTGGCTCTTGAGCAGGAAGAATCACAGTCGGAGGCACACTTTCGCGGTCGGGTGATGGTGGTGACGGCATGCCGATCAAAGCCTCTTCGTCGGTCTCATGAGGCATGAACGAGCCAGGCTTGGTGTCACGTCCAGGCGTTCTGAACGTGTGGAATGGCGCTGGGCGGTCCTCACTTTCTTGCAAGTGCGACGACAGGTTTGCCAGTGAGTCTGGTGGCTCTTCGTTGATGGTGCTAGCAAGGTTGATGTCTACCAGCCTTCCTTTTCCTTTAGAGCCTGGACTGCTGACGTCCGAATCCGGTATACTGCCTTCGTGAGACGGTAGAGTTCTCGAAGTTCGTGTCCTGCCTCTTTGCGCGCTGCTTCCTCTCGGCTGATGCTGGCGCTCATCTTCCTCCTGAAGTCGTTCGATGGCGTCGTCATCCACCTCCGAGCTATCGGTCAAGTTGCTCGGTCCGAAGTGCTGGCGGCTTCGCTGCAGCGCATAGAAATCGGCCACTTCTCTTTCATGCTCGTCACCCTCGTCCTCGTCGTGGAAATCGTTTGTAGCTGAGTAGAACAACGGAGCTTGTGGGTCCTGTCGTGAGAGTCGCGAAGCGAATGGGAAGCGGGATTGCGATGCAGAAGGGTTTGCATGAGGGTTAGGCATGCCGGGTCGTTGAACGTAGCGAGAGTTACTGGCTAGTCGCCGACGATCGAGCGGCTGGCGGGATTGAGTGCGCTGGTCGTCCTGTTGTTGGGTGAAGGACAGGCCAACGTTGGACTGTTGCAGGAACCGCGAGGCATCTGTAGAGAAGTAGAGTCAGTCACGCGATCGCACTCAGCTCGTGACCATGGCCCGGATGAGCGCAAGACCAGCAGGCTGTCATAGATGCCATCGACAAAGGAGGACTACTTACATTCGGAGAACATGTCGCTGGATGTGGGTGGATTAGCGCAGAGAAGCACCAAGACGGCCTTCAAGTGTGCTCAGCTGCGGTGAGGTTCAGTTGGCCGGTGAGCACAAGGATGTGCCGAGTCGAAGCACCGGATGCAGCGAGGAAAGCCCGGCGCTGAGTGTTGCGGTGGCGGCGATGGTCGTGGTGTAATGTATGGGAGCGGCGGATACACAAGAGGAATAGCAGGGGATGGCTTGTTGGAGACGAGCAACGAGGTAGTAACGGGAGTCGTAGGAGTGAGTAGGAGAGAGGTAGGTAAGAAGAGAGTCTTGTCATGCGGTGATAAGGCACCTCTTGCACATGCGCGCACTTGACGTACTCTAGCGCACGCTTGCTGCCTCCCGCTCCCGCTTTGTGGAGTAGTTCCGGAAGCTTAGTTTGTTCGTTTTGAAAATCCATCAGTGAATAAAGGCAATGAAATGGACTGTTCTTTGCTTAACGACATGGTCAGCATGAAAAACAACGCTCGAATGAGAGTTGAGTACTGCGTCTGAGCTTATTCATTGTTTGAGTGTAGATTCGCGCAACGATATACGTTTAATACGCTCATGTTGCATACCAGCGGCCGAACACTACATATGTATGTAGCTAGAGATCCGATGTTTGATCATTGTGATTGAGATTTGCCCTATAGCTGTTATCTCTTATCTGCTGATACCTACCTAACTGCATGTACTGGACCACACACATCAACAAGAACTGTTAACGATTACCCATCACGAGCACGAGCAACACGGCCAGTGCATTAGTCACCCTTGTATACCTTATCAACTATCACGAGATTCAGTGAGATTCAGGGTCCTTCTCCACTCTCCACGGCCCATTTACGCGAACATTTGAACGCTAGGCGCGAGTAAACACGTGGTGAACGACTTCGTTTTCTAGATCCTACATCGCACTCAAGGACACTTCCACCTCGCAATCCCTCAGTCCTCCCCGACAACTCGATCGACTTGTCGCAGCCTCGCTATGGCTGACGCAGCAGCAGCTCCAGCACCCGAAGCCGCGGCTGGCGGCTGGGATGCATGGTCAATCGGCAAAAATGTTGCCATCTTCATCGGTATCCAGCTCGCCGTCAAGCAGTTCACCGGCGGCGGTGGCCAGAAAGCAGCTCCCGTGACACCAGATGTCGTCTCCAACGCCGCCTCAGAGCCTGACCCATGGAGCTCGAACCCGGTTGGCCTCACGCCTCTGTGGCCTGAGAACCCGAATGTCGACGTCCGCCTGTACGTCTCTCCGAGCGTAGTCTTGTCGCCTCTCAGCGCGATGCCGGCCGGTAGCTTGGTTGTGGATGAGAAGAACTTTTCACTGGCGGGCAAGGACAACAGAGAAATCACCACCAGTATCTCGGTACCAAAGTCCGTTCAGCACAACGGTACCCTGTGGGCACACATCTTCGTTGGCAAGACGGGCGCGGAGCTCGACCCTGCCTCGCCGAACTACAACCCTTCCACGGCATACAGGATGCTCAGGCCTCTGACACAATACCTGGGCAAGAAAAAAGTGCGCAAGACTCGCAACCTTTTGGAGGCTAGCAAGGATACCGAGGAGGCGGAGGATGAGCTCGAGTCTGAGTCCTCGACCGTGGCCTCATACTACCACTCCAACTTCACCCTCTCCTTCATCAACAATGCTGGTCCTGCGAACTACCCGACCCTCCACCCTGCCGTTAAGCAGTTCTACATGTTGGAAGCAACGGGTGCTCGCGACGAAACAGGCAAGAACGGGTACTACTATCCCCTGATTTACCACAACACCTTCTGGCAGATGAAGAAGGACATGGTCGAGCTGAACAGCACAATTCCTTACGAGACTCTGCCGATGAACGTCCGCCTCTCGACGCTCGCCAATTGGCAGTTCAGCATCATGGCTTCGATGGACGAGGGCATGAAGGAAACCGCTCGCAAGGCCGCGCAGGGTCAGACCGCGCCAGGCGGTGGCGATGGCAGCGAGATGGAGATGTTCAAAGAGATTCTCCTCGACTCCAACATGTATCTGCTCGGCACGACCGCGATCGTCAGTATCCTGCACATGATCTTCGAGTTGCTTGCGTTCAAGAGTGATGTCGGCCACTGGCGCAAAAAGAAGGACAACGTTGGTGTGTCGGTCCGCACCATCCTCACCAACGTCGTGATGCAGGCCATCATCTTCCTCTATCTCCTCGACAACAACGAGAACACCTCTTGGATGATCCTCTTTGGTCAAGGTATGGGTATTGCGATTGAGTTCTGGAAGGTTACCAAGACTGTCAATGTTCGTGTTCGCGAGCCCGGTCCAAACTCTAGCTTCCGCGGCATCCTCCCTTACGTCGTGGTATTCGAGGACAAGCACAAGCTTTCGGAGACCGAGGAAAAGACCGATGAGTACGACAAGATTGCCTTCAAGTACATGGGCATGATCGCCGTCCCTCTTCTCCTCGCATACGCCGCCTACTCTTTGATGTACGAGACGCACAAGAGCTGGTACAGCTTCATCATCACCACTCTCGTCGGTTCCGTTTACGCTTACGGCTTCCTGATGATGGTAAGATCTCTCCTCCATGCAAGTAACTACTCGATTGCTAACTCCAAGTCCTACAGGTCCCAAGTCTGTACATCAACTACCGCCTCAAGTCCGTCGCCCACATGCCCGGCCGCGCCATGGCTTACAAGTTCCTCAACACCTTCATCGACGACCTCTTCGCTTTCACCATCAAGATGCCCTTCCTGCACCGCCTCGCTACTCTGCGTGACGACGTCATCTTCTTCGTCTACATCTACCAGGCCTGGGCCTACAAAGTCGACCACACTCGTGTCAACGAGTTCGGCCAGGGTGGCGATGATGAGCCTGTGGAAGAGAAGATTGCTGCCAAGCCATTGACCTCACCCGCGGACGCAAAAGATGTTGGAAAGGAATCTGTGGAGGCCGCCAAGAAGGCTGAAGAGGCTATTAGCAGCGGTAACATCACCAGCAACAAGAGTGCCGCGAAGCTGAGGAGGAGAGGTTAGATCCTTGTCGGAGCTTACGGCTGCTGGGCTGTGTTAGCGATAATTGGCATCTCGCATGCGATCTAGCTTTTAGTTAGGATGTTACATATTTAGTCCATGCAATATTAATATTGTACCGAGCCTTCAAGCATCACACACATCTTACTTGCCGCCTGTCGTTGTAATGGAATATCAGTTCCGCATTCGTTTGCAAATACACGGAGCGGATACTACACCACGACACGTTACACCCGTGCACGTCGTTTTCGCAGTATATTCTGCACAGATTCGCCCCGTGGCCTAACCTGAAAGAGCTGAACCGGAGGCAAACGTCAAAAACATGTTCCGTTTTGCCGCTTCTCAATAGCGTACTCTCTTCAGTTGGGCTGAATTCGGGATTATACAGTTCTCTTACTGCCAGACCGTTGTACGTGTACAGGTATAAGCCATAATGTTTGCTGAGGAGTAGAAGTCGCGATAATCGTTTACACACACACACACGCGTGTTGCTTAGGCCTAGAAGCAAATGCTGCACTGCTTTCAAATATCACTAGACTCGAATTTCTATCTAGAACTCCAGCAGTACTGGCCGTGTCAACTCCGTAGTCGGCTGAGATACCATATACGATATATGCGTGTACGAAAAGATTTAGGCAGCAGAGTTCACGACATCAGCTAGGGAAAGCATTGACATGCAGGGAGTGGACATTGCGGACTTTGAGGTAGAGGAACACGGATACAGACATGCGTACGGTGTTAGGAGTGTAGTACACAGGCCGGGCCCGTTTTTACGTGTGGCATTGTGTGAGTATATGATATATAAACGTCCTCCTGCAAGCACAATGTCTGCCACTAAATCAGATCAACACATTCGAGTCGAACAAGAACAAGAACAACTTGCCAACACCAACAACCACAACACCACCTCCATCAACCACCAACCATGTCCTTCCCTCCCAAACCACCCCAACCAGCCAGCCTACTCGGCTACCACCGCATCCTCTCCCCAACAGCTGCCATCCGCGTCTCCCCTCTCTGCCTAGGCGCCATGAACTTCGGCTCCGCCTGGTCGCCCTTCATGGGCGAATGCACCAAGGCCACCACGTTCGCCATCCTCGACACGTTCCACCAGCAGGGCGGAAACTTCATCGACACAGCTAATATGTACCAATTTGGCGAGTCGGAGCGCTGGATTGGCGAGTGGATGGCGGAGCGCGGCAACCGCGATGAGATTGTTTTGGCGACCAAGTTTGGGAGTCCGACCAGGTATGGCGAGAGGATGGGGAGCAATTTTGCGGGTAACTCGAGGAAGAATTTGAGACTCGCGGTTGGGGGCAGTTTGGAGAGGCTGGGGACTGGGTATATTGATTTGTTGTGGGTGCATGCTTGGGATTTTACGGCGTCGGTGGAGGAGATGATGGTTCGTTTTTTCTTTCCTTGCTCTCCAGAGCAGAATAATCACTGGAGTGACGCGACTGACATTGTTTTGCAGAACGCGTTGCATCAGCTGGTTGCTGATGGGAGGGTACTGTATCTCGGTATCAGCGACACCCCGGCCTGGGTGGTGGTCAAGTGCAATGAATGTGAGTTTGACATAATGAAACAGGGCGATCAAACGTGCGTCACCTGCTGACATGTCACAGACGCTCGTCACCACGGCTTGACCCAGTTCTGCGTCTACCAAGGTCTCTGGAGCGCTGTCACTCGCGACTTCGAGCGAGACATTTTGCCCATGTGCGAGGCAGAGGGCATGGGTCTCTGTCCATGGGGTGCACTCGGCCGAGGCGCCTTCAAGAGCGAAGAAGAGTTCAACGCCGCTGACCGCGAAGGACGGAAGATGGGCCCTCAGACCGAAGAGCAACGCCGGATTACCTTGAAATTGGACGAACTGGCGAAGAAGAAGGGAACGCAGATCACGTCCATCGCGCTGGCGTACATCATGCACA
This sequence comes from Cladosporium phlei, assembly GCA_003614995.1. NCBI lineage: Eukaryota > Fungi > Ascomycota > Dothideomycetes > Cladosporiales > Cladosporiaceae > Cladosporium > Cladosporium phlei. Next base: position 20,536 of record QZFA01000264.1, on the reverse strand, counting down.
AGGCGCCTTATGTCTTCCCCATTGTTGGAATCCGCAAGGTCGAGCACTTGCAAGGCAATATCGACGCGCTGAGTGTGGAATTGACCGACGAGGAGGTTGACGAAATCGAGGCTGCGCAACCTTTTGATCTTGGGTTCCCGGGCAATTTCTTGATGGAGATGGGTGGGGCGAAATACTCTTCGCGCTTCACGGTCAAAGACATGGGGATGAACAGGTTCGTTTTGCCCAAGCTCCTGGTGTTTCGTCGTTTATCAGCACCAAATACTGACATGTAGTAGAGTCGGATCCTACCTCGAGGCTCCGCCAAAGCAGAGGCCGATACCTCCTATGCAGGGAGAGAAGGACTTCCTCAAAGAAACGCGGAAGGCTTGAGAGTGGCAAGAGTGGATAGCGTGTTGTTGAGACCCGCGGTGGCTTGATAATCGGTAGTTGTAGTAATCAGATTTTTGTGCATCGCCCGATTCACTTCATTTCCAGGGCAAAGAGGAAGCGGAGCAAAGTCCCGAAGAGAACGTTCGGTAGGCATGCCGGAAAAGACTAAATCACACGCAATCTGCGGCGTGCGCATTGTGATGATTGTTGACAGCCGCCTGAAAGGTCTCGTGAGGCAGGAGATGCAAGACCGACATGAAGATGGTGAAGGTAGGGCGGGCCTCCGGTGGATTGCTGTAGCGTCACGTTTCTGCGCACCACCCAGCCAGACTGTAAGACGTCATACTGCTGGAGTTGCATGCGTTGTTGATCGTCGACCCTACAGTATTTTAACCGTAGCTCAGATAATGCTTGCTTACGCGGTGGCGGGCGGGCTGCACGTATCGCTCGGCTCGGTGGGGCGGAAGTTCAGAATGTTACGTGTGGTGACAGCGATGGCGACTGTCAGTAAGTTTTGTCAGCAGGCGGCATGGAATGTGTAGAGCATTCAGACCTTGTGCATGAAGAAGAAGCTGCTTCTTGGCCGAACAGGTTCGGTTTCACAATCAAGCACACGGGTAACGGAAACCAAGCGGCATGGCCAAGGAAAGGGGCCTGCACAGCTGGGATTAAAGTCATTTTTAGCGTCGTGTCCGAGCTTCCCATGAATCTCTGACGTCGCAAGCGCGCCTCCCTTCAACGGCCGAGCACAGTGCATCTGGAACACAACTTCGCGCCCAACCTCATGCCAAACACTTCATACCCCAACTCTCTCTCCGCAACTAACACCACCGCCGCGGCCCTTGCACCGCGTCCAGAGTCGACTCCAACGCCATCTGGAGCTGTGTCGGACCACCGGATGTGACCGGAAAGCTTTGCACCACCTACCAAGACCACGTTTGAGACGGCCGTTCGCACGTGTTGTTTGTTGCGACAAAGCCCTGTGGCAACGCCTGGTAGCCAGGCAAGGCAAGACTACAGGTCTTCGCTAATTCACAACTTCACCTGCTGTGACCCGGACCGCCTGTTTAGGCATAATTTTCAGCAGTAAACACGCAAAGATGAATTCTTCCAATAACGCCGGTGGCCGGTCGCGTGGCTACTCAAATCCACAGACTAACTGGAACGCACCACGGGCAAATGCTTCTGGCAGGCCTTTACTGCACGGCGGTGGCTCACGCGAGAGCATGCGGATGCCCTCGAGCATTAGGATTCGCCGACTGCCCTCAAACACAAATATCACAGAGAGACCGCTCTCGTCAGCCTCTGATACGGAAAGTCGAGATTTTGCAGACCCAGGAATGGCCGGCCGTAGGCGCAGCTCATCTGCACCGCAAAGGCCAACAGTCCAAGAACTCAACCAGGAGGATGACATGGCTCGCCAGCATACCGTTGAGCCTTTCATGCCTTCCATCGTGGAGGGCCAAGCCACCACCGCACAGCAAGCTAGGGGCATCAATCCCGTACCGTCTCGACCAGGTGATGCTCCCCAGCCTCTTTCGAGAACGAACACCGCTGGGTCTGGTGATAGTCAGGCAATGATCAATGGTGGCAATACCGTTCGCAGCAATCGAGGACTAAGACGTCTAAGGAGCGGTGCTCTGCCTCCTCGTCAGCAACAGTTGTCCGCAGACGCCGAATACGATGCTGATGTTGTGAGCCTGCTGGACCTAATTGGTATGTGCTTCACGCATTCTCCCTCCAATACTATCCTATTGCACAATGCTGACACACTCCAGATCCCGAGGTCCAAACATTGGGTACCTTGACCAACATGCAAAACTCGCTGTTCGTGCCAGATCTTGGCCGCTTAGTCAATCGTCGGCCAACTTACGACCTTACGAAACGTGCAGGCACTGGCTTTGCAGTTAGAGGCGAAGATGGCACAATGCGTATTCCTCGTCCTCGAGCTGGTACCCAAGGCTCGCGACCTGGATCTATCAGAGCGCCGGCAGGGCTCCCAAATGCTGACCCGGGTGTCGAGCTTGGCCAAACGAGATCAAGAAGAAGGAACTCTGTCTCCTCGCAGCTATCTGAGTCTCACTATGCCGTACTCCCCCACGGTGTAAGACTTGAAGGATGGTCCGAAGAGGATCTCGACGAACTCAACGATCACGTCCGTCACCTGCTGCACTCTCGCCGCGAAGGCTTCAAGCGAAGCATGCGAGGATTCGGCAAGTATGTCAGCAAGCCGCTTGGCTTGTTTGTGACTGTCTACGCCGTTTTAGTCACACTATTCGGTGCAGCATGGGTCTTTTGTTTGATCGGCTGGATCTACGTCGGCAACAAACAAGACTACATCATCGAGATCATTGATTTGACCTTGGTAGCCCTGTTCGCACTGATGGGTGACGGTCTGGCGCCCTTCCGCGTGATCGACACCTACCACATGTGCTACATCGCCAAATACCACCACAAGACATGGGAACTCCGCGAAAAGAAGAACTTGCCTCAGCTCGAGGATCACAACGACTTACCTGCGCGTCGCTCAAGCGCGGCGGAAAGAGACCTTGAAAACGGAGTAACGCCCGAAGACGCAAACGACAGGTACGAATACACGGTCCTCACCCCAATCCAGCAGCGACGTCTGCAATACCACCAGGCCAAATTCGCCAAGACACACACCTTCTACAAACCCCACGAGACATCCACCCACCACGCTTTCCCACTCCGCCTGCTGGTCGCCATCGTCGTGCTTCTGGATTTCCACAGTATCTTCCAAGTCGCGCTCGGCACGTGCACCTGGTCCATTGCCTACGACGTGCGCCCCGCAGCTCTGACTGCCGTGATCCTGACCTTTTCGCTGTGCTGCAACATCGCGGCCGGAATTCTCATCACCATTGGCGACAAGCGCACACGCAAGAAGGATGTGCTTGACCGCATCTTCCGTCAGGACCTGACCAAGGAAGCCATCAAGCGGATTCAAAAGGAGCGCGGCGATGGCGCCGACTTGGGGATTGACGTCGAAGACGAAGCCCGCCTGGGCGAAGTCGAGGGCCTTGATCTGAGCCGCAAGTCGATGGAAGCTAAGCGTGCTGCTGAAGCCAAGAAACCTAAGAAGTCATTGGACATCCGCCGTACTCATATGGGCGCTTCCGAATTGCTGCAGGGCGAGGCAGACCGCGTTGATGGCGTCGGTATCACGGAGGAGAAACTCGGCGGCGTCGGGATGCCTAAAGCCGAGGGCAAGAGATTCAGTGTTGACAAGAAGGGGAGAGGCAGCTTATTGCCGGACTCGCAGACTCCGCCTGAGCAGAGCGGAAGTGCAAGCAGACGCGGTGGACAGCAGCCCGACGACGAGGCATGATAATTTTTTCCTTGGGTCTAGTAATACCTCTTCTTCTTGTTTGCATTTTCGCGTAGCAGGCGCTTATTCCCTTTTTATCTTGCGATCTAATTCATCATGTAATCAGTGTCAGATAACGATACCCGGTGATAATGGAAAGTCACAGAACCTACATCATCTTGCAGCCTCACTTGAACCTGGTAATTCTGTGCATGAACACCGTCAATACTGTATGGTGGGAACTTCACTAGTGATAACAAAACGAGCGAAAGGGCACTGCATGTGGCATGAATGATTCGCAGATATATACAAAACTCGAACGTCAATTTGAGAGATTTGGACTTTTTCCAAACAACGAGAAGTACATGGAAGAAACAAAAACAGTGGTATCGTCTGCGGTGTTGAGACGAGCCACCCAGCCGTTAACGCCATGTCGGTTTTCGACTTTGTTCTTAGAACAGAGGGTATTTCTTTTGCTTTTTTTCTTCTTCTTCTCTTTTTGGAAAATTTCGGGTGCAGCATCGAGCTGTCGCCGGATGCCGGGTTATGGACTTGAAGTGTATCTCAGAGCTTGCAGGTAGTCTTCCGAGGTGGCGTACCTATCCAGAGTTGTGGTTTTTAGGCAGACACAGATGATGGCAGAGCTCTTAGATCTTCTGGGCGATGCGTCTGCGAGCCTTGATGGTGTAGGCGTAGAGGATGTCTTTGAAGGCGAAGAGGAAGGCTGCGGTGAGGACCGATTGGGTGACCTTGGGTGCGATGCCTGTTCGGGATATAATTAGTATATATCTTTGGTGTTGAAGGGTTAGGTGCGATATAGACTCACCACCGTAGAGACCAGCAACACCCTCTTCTCTCACAATACGCTTGAGGCTGGCAGTCATGCCCTCTCTGCCCTCACCCGTCGCCACGTGGGCACGGGACTTGACCGTAATGTACGGGTACGTGATGCTCGTGGCGGCCAGCTTGCCGAGAGCTCCGAGCAGGAAGCTGTCGGTCGCGGTCACCTTGCGACGCTTCTCGAGCACCTGCTTCAGCTGCTCGAAGATGGTGTACTGCAGGATGGGGTTGATGACCAGGACGAGCGCGGGCAGCACGCCGGCGAACAGACGTCCGGGACCGTCCTCGCGGATGATCTTGAGGAAGGTCGACAGAGTGCCGGGCTTGCCTCTCTTCTCCACTTCGACGTCGCCGACCTTGACAGGCTCCTCGGACTCTGCCTTGCGGGCGGTCATGCGGGTGTTGACGACCCAGATGGGGTTGGTGATGAGAACGGTGGCAGAGCCGGCGAGGGCACCTGCGGCCATGGACTCGAGGGTGCTGAGGCGCGACTTCTGGAGAGTGCGGGTGAAGTAGTCTCTGCTGAACTCATACCCTGGGTATCTGTCGTTAGTTGTGTTGGGAGTCAAAGATCATGTACAACATGCTTACAGTAGTAATAGACAAAGTTCGTGACGGTAATACCGAACAACGCGCTCTCTAGACCTGCGTACAAGCCGGCGAGACCCTCGCGGTCGACAATGCGCTTGATGGCCTGCAGGGTGTTGGTGTCGGACTTCTTGGACTCGACCTGGGCCCTGGTGGAGAGGGTGATCAAGGGATATCTGCCATTACGTCTCAGTTCTACGGTCCTGCCGTGCTTCTACTGCCGTACGTCACGGGCGGGCGGGCATATCTCACGTCAAAGCCATTGACAACAGTCCTCCTCCCGCGCCGGCCAACGCGTGCGCGACATTATCGCTCTGTTGCGAGGCAATGGCCTGGCCGGCTGGTGATCCCAAGGGCGCATTTTGCGCTTGGTTTTGAGGCTGGGTAGCAGAGGGAAGCGGGTTGGAGGGAGTGGGTGCTGCGATCCTGTCGGACATGATGGCGGTAGTGGATGGGAGGGGTTTTAGATGGGTGGTGGTGGTGGTGGTGTTGTTTGGATATGATGATGTCTAGGAATGGCAAGTGGTGTTGACTAGCAGAAATCTCACGCGAAACTACAGTGGCAAGACTGTAGTGTAAGTGAAATGGATGTTCTTCCTTGTGATCAAGGCCTTGACCTTGGTTGCCTTCACTGAGCCTCGGCCGGCTCGAAGCATGTGTGCGCGGGGGAGACCAGAAAGGGAAGACAGACGACAGACGCTGCTCGTCGCCAGAGCGCATCCTTTCTCGCCCTCCCCAGCCACTCTTATTACTCTTATTATCCTTCTTTTCCGACCCACTCTGCAGAGTTTCCACCCTTTTTGCTGCCATCTGAGAGCACAGATTCCTGGTTAATACTGCCTTCTTCCATCCATCAATCACACCAAAGTACAAAGTTACATGTGCATAAGACACCAACAAACATCACCCACCATTCAGCATACGACAGACAGAACACTGCAACACACGTAATACTCTAGCAGGAGAAGCCTCTTATCAGCTGGACTGGCCGTCGCAGCCAACTTCCCAACGCGACTCGATATTCCCGGCCATGGAGATGGATCCGGCCTTCATATACCGTCCGACAGATCGCTCGTTACCTCCAAAGGATGTCACCGCCGATACCATCACAGATGCATACGTAGCGTTTATCCTGTATTGTAATCCGCATTTCGACCTGAGCACAGATACGACGACACTTCGCGCCCAGTTCAACACCCCACCCCGGAGCGACAACAAGGAATTCAGAACCTTTGCGCTGTGGGAGTTGATCGTCAAGTTCGATGCCAAAGAGATCAAGACTTGGGGTCAGCTTGCTCAAGACCTCGGTGTCGAACCGCCAGACGTTTCCAAGGGCCAATCTGTGCAAAAGGTGCAGCAGTACACGGTCAGACTGAAGCGATGGATGCGGGCTATGCATGTCGATGGCTTCTTTGAGTATCTTCTCGGCAAGGGACATGCCTACTTTCTCGAGGTTCCGCACCCGAGCAATCCGTATCCCGCCGGTGGCAGAGACGGTGTTCTGGCCGAAGAAGACACGGCAATCAGGGCTCTTGATCCTTCTTTCAAACCGAAGCGAGGCAGAAGAAGAAATTCTGAAGCTGAGCAAGACTCCATAATCGACGAGAAGCCGAAGCAGCCTACAGGTAGGTTGTTAGGAGCCTTTGCGGCAGATGGTCAGTCCCAGTCAGCTTACCCAAGGTCTGCGATACCCATGAGCGCTCATCCGGATGGCCATCAACATGACCCTTGGACGGCAGTTTCTGCAATGTCGCAGCAGCAATTCGCTCCCTGGTCCTCGCAATCAGCTGTCACGTCTTCCGTTCCTCAACACATGAGGTGGCAACATCATGCTGGGTCTTCATTGACGCCAGCTACACCTCATCCTATGACGGCCCTCCCTGGAAGTGCGACGTCATCACATATGGATGCTGCATTTGCTGACGAGCCCCGGTCTGCTATAACACCTTCGGCCAAGAGAAGGCGTCGGCATGGCCCTGCTGTGTCAAGCGCATGGCCTTCGCAAAATACCCCAGGCGCGAAACCGAGAGGGAGACCGCCTGCGTCGAGAACCTCACAGGATGGTCCTTACTCTACATTTCCCTCGAACCCCGGGGCTGGTACGCCACCGACCCCTCCCGATGCGACGACCCTTGCACCTGAAGCAGCCCCGCCAGACATGCCTCCGCCACAGAGTGCAACATCCAACCGACCAAGCCGACTCTCTCTTTCCCTACAAGTTCCTCAACATACGGGAGGCCCAGTCCGTCTGGCAACTCCTCCGCCACCGACAGTTGTTCTCAATGGCGACCCCAATCACCCCGAAGACGATGATCGAAGTATATCTCAGACGCCAAACCCCATACCAAATCAAATGTCACAAGTCAGCCCTCAGCACCAACAAGAGATTCCGAACACCCAGCCAAGTGCCCAGGCTTCTGAATATACCAGCATCCCCTGTCTTTCCTTCGAAATGCTAAAGCGAGCCTTGACTACAAACCTACTCCGCGCGGAGATCATCGGTCGCAACAGGCGTCTGACAAGTGCAGAAGCCAAACGTCTCGCCGACGCCGTTCTCGAACGCCTTGCCGTCCGGCGTACCCCCTCACAAGAACCATCGCGCGACGTAATCGCCCTTCTCACCACAGCATCCTGGCTCGGCCTTGGCGACCAATTACACATCCCTCTTGGACCCGCCATCGGCCACGCCAAAAAGATCAACATCACACGCTTCCGCACCGATGCCGAAGGATACGAAGAAATCATTTCCGCAGACCAGAATTGGCCAGGCGAGGAGCTGAGGGAACTTTACGACTTGTACTGGACTGCGACCCAAGGCACTTGCACCGGCAGCTTTTCGCTGACGTCTCTGTCTCTGGCGCCTGCTGAAGTCGCTCGTCCTGAACGATCTACGAACCCGGATGTTCATGACGCCGTGTTGCGCGCTGTCACCGAGACGGCGAGAAAGATTTCTAACCCACCGGACGAGGAGACATTTCGGATGCGTGCGCAGGCGCAGATGGCGAAGGCTGGACCGCAGCCTGGAGGTCGCGATGGGGAGGGTGGCGATGGCATTGATTGGAAGTCTAGATGCAGAGCGTTGGAGTTTGGAGCCATGGTTGCTCAGGGCGAAATGTTTAGGTATAAGGAGAGGCTGATGGAGGAGATTTTGGATGTTTTGCAGTGATGTAGTAAGTGCCTTTTATATCTCACTCCGAGGGAATACCACGGGCTGACGATCCCCAAGGCCTCAATGAATCTAGTCATGATTTGTATATCGGTCACGCGAATAAGGCAAAGACAAAACACCAAGCTTCCGCAGAAACGGATGTGATATGATTCCCCTCGACCAAAAAAAGGTCAGTGCATTGACAACACGCAATAACAACAACAACTCACACTTCAAAAGAGGAGGGGGAACACCAACAACCAAAAAGATATCTGAACCACGAGAAATGGCGAAAGATTAATATCCCGACCACCCCTAGCTTCGGTCATGTGTTCATAGGGAGACACTCTGACGTGGATACTAGTGGTCCCCTAAGGTGCTCGAACCGGTGTGACCCGGGTTGATCCTAGGTGATCTACAACGTCGCTAAGTCTCACGCCTTAACCACTGCGCCTTTTGACCGCTTTATGTTATATTATTGTAAAAGTCGCGCGCAATTATATACCCTCACTTTTTGGATGCACGATGACGTCACTCACCTCACTTGCGCGAACTCAATTGACGATTCACTAGTCTTCTTGACATCTACTACTGTATGTGCACATTCGCTTGTTTCGGCGTGTAAGTAGTGGGAGAAATGGTCCAACCGTTGAAGTACTTGCTGACTAAACCGCAGCACGACCACGTCAACCCATCCATCCACGCAGTCTCTCAAATGGCAAGCACCAAAAACCGAGTAAGGCAAACACTAGGTCAATCAGCACGAGAACCCGCCATCAGCCGTATAAACACTCCCCGTAACGAAACTGCTCTCCTCCCCCAATAAGAAAGCAATCACCCTCGCAATCTCCACCGCATCCGCCGCCCTAGCCATCGGAATCGTCGAAGCAAACGACATCACCAACTCCCTCGCAGACATCCCGTTGGCAACATCAGGCAGTCCCGGGGTGTCAACTGCTCCTGGCGCAACGCAGTTGACTCGCATACCGCGCGGAGCCATTTCCTTTGCCAGTGACCGAGCCAGCCCGATGACGCCGTGCTTGCTCGCGCAATAGGCTGCCATGGTGGGCATGCCTTGCAGTCCTGCGACTGAGGACACGGCGACGATCGAGCAGCCGGCGTTGTCGGGCATGAGTTTGATAGACTCTCTGAGGACGTACATGGTGCCCTGTCGTCCAGCCTTGTCAGCCATGATACACCGGGAAGAAAGCTAATGAGAGCTTTACCGTAAGATTGACACCGATGACCAAATCCCACAGCTCCTCGTCGTGCCCTTCGACCTTAGAGCTACGGATCACACCTGCAACACTTGCGACGTGATCGAGCCGGCCGAATTTGTCGACGGTCGCTCTGAGCCATTCGCCGACTTGTGAGACGTCTCGCACATCGCACCGCAAAGCCAGGATGTCATCTTCCTTGAGAGTCACCTCTTTGATGCTGGCAGCCGCTTGATCCAGTTTCTCCTGGTGACACACTTCGCCGATACTGACTTTGGCTCCGCGAGAGGCAAGCAATTTCGCAGTGGCCAGACCGATGCCACTGACACCGCCTGTGATTGCAACAACTTTGCCTTCCATTTCGACTTGACTGATTCGAGTGGAGTTTTCAACTCAGATCCTGCCTGCGACAAAAGGTAGCTCGTTTCTAGCCGCAGGTGATGGGGCGCCTACATATATTACAAGACACGGGCTCACAACGAGCAAGCCCGAAGAAAGGCATCGGCAGTTTGATCTCACATCTTCGTGGGCATCGAAGGGGTACTGGATATTGGGTGGCACATGTAGTCAGCTGGCTGAACTGGCGATCGCCCACTCGCTGCTGCTTTAACGAGTGGCCCGACGGCTACATCTCGCACTGCATGTACCGTGCAGGTACTTTTGCCATAGTCGGCGTCTTCGCGTATGGCTGCCCGTCTCAATTTGCAGTACTCACGCTCGACGATGCAATACACGCTGAGACCTCGTAGTTCAGCATCAAGCCTTGTTCTTCGACAAAGCCGAAGACAATTCACTACGGGCTCCGTCACTTGCCGAATCGCTTTGTCTGTAAAACACCGGAGCGTCTCGTCTTTCATTTTTTTTTTCTTGTTCTAATAATGAACCCGCACTGTTCGTCCATTGTCCAATTTCCTCAAAGAATCTCTGAAAGATAACGCACATTTCCCAAGTCCAAAACCTCCCCTCTCTCGAACCCAGAAACATCCCCAAGCAATATCACCACTAACAACACCACCAACAACAATAACAATGCAATTCACAACAACCCTCCTCGCCATCCTAGCGATCGGCGCCATCAACATCCCCAGCGTCTCAGCCGCCGTCAAATGGGCCGACAAATGGAACGAGGATCTCAAAGTCTATGACCTCGGCCGCGTGCCCAGCAGGGTCGGCCATCCCAACGAAGCCACATACTACATGGGCAGCTGCGGCGAAATCGAAGAAGGCTACTACGGCTGCGGCTCATTCGGTCCAGGAAAGATCGTAGCATTGAGAGCCATTTACCGCTGTGTCAACTCCCGGCTGGTCCGGGCAGAAGTCTGCGAGGAGAAGCACAAGTACAACCGCTGTGTCCGGAACCAACGAAGGAAGGGAAAGAAATTTTATCCGTTCAACAATGGCCACAAGGTCGTTTGCGCGAGGAAGTCGGATGTTGAGACGACTTCAGGGGGTGCTACCGCTGCATTTGCTGCGTTCGATTTGCTAGGTTTAGGAATATGATTTTTCTTCTATATTGTTTTTTAATGAGAGCTGTCAACCTCGCAAGGTTGGGGTATCTGGTCTGTAAACGTGTGCAAGAAATGAAAGTAATAGGTTCACTTCAGTTTAGTCTCGGCTTGCTGGACATGGGGATCGGTGGCGGAGCAGGTCCTCCGCCTCCCTCGTTTGTCTGCAGGTTGCTCTTCTTGGGAGGCGGCGGCGGAGGCGCTGGCTTTTTCTTTGCAGCTGCCGCTGCTCCTGCGGGAGATGGGATTAAACCTGTCTGCTGGCCTGCATATGAGAGGGCGGCCCTAGCCTGTGGACTTTGACTGTATTGCTGCCACGAGGGTCCAGATGCCGGTTGGGCTTGCGGTGTTGTCGTTGGGTTTGATCCAGTGCCTAAGCGGGAGAAGCGCTGCTGCAGTTCATTCAGTTGGCCGGAATGGCCCTGTGTCGAAAGCGGCGCGGGAGCTGTCGTATTTGTGTTGCTGCCGCCAATACCAAAGCCAGGTACCGACACGCCAGCCTGTCCAAGTCGGTTGAGTGCACTTTGGTTCAGCAATGAAGGACTGTGAGCTACGGGCTGCGTTGCCTCTCCATAAGTAGGCGGCGGCGCCGGGGTGTTCTCATCTGGGTACTCGTTCTGTCTAGGCGGCAGGACTGGCGGTGGCCTTCCGGCTGGGGCTCGAGTTGGTAGTGGTGGTGTTGCTCGAGCGGGAAGACCAGGATTCGCTCTGGGCGGTGGAGGAGGGCCTGGACTCGCTCCTGGTGTGATTGTACGTCTGACTGGAGGTGGTGGCAGGTGGTCTGTCCGTAGACCTGAAGTGTCTCTGCGGTATGGGCCCGACGGCGGCTTTGCTGCCTCCTCTTGCGCTATCAACTCTTCCTGGGTCAAACGGGGCCTGGGTGCTGGCACTGGGGCGCCCAACCCACCGCTACCACCTACTGGCGATCCTGTATTTGTGCGGCTGGGAGTCGAAGAGGAACCGTTCGGTCCGTAGTATGCGGAATGCTTCGGAGGGGGCCCAAAGGTAGAGGCTTTCGTCGTCGGTCAGCCAAAGGCACATAGCTTCGGATGTTGCGACTACTCACGATCTCTTAGTGCTGCCAGTGGTCTCGACTCATGATTTCGCTTCTCCTCGTTCGGATCATGCTTCTTGCCTGTCGCAAGTCCCTTGAGATCCTGCTTCCATGTTGCGCGCGAGACAGAGGGGTCGCCAGGTGGGTGCCATCCTCCTTTCGCAAGTCCCTTGAACTTGTCCATGTTCTCTGCTTACTATTCAGTGCAGCAGTATGCCTCGAGAGACGATTTGGTGCAAGTGGTGTAACGAGTAAGATACCCTATCTGCGTGCACCCGAAAGAGCGAGCGAACGAGGCGCAGCCATGAATGACGTAAAGTGGGCAGGCGCGATGGTGAACAAAAAGTTAAAAGGTTGCAGCATTCCATGCATGTTATATTGTACTTTGTCTTCTTTCACATATGTTACGACCTATCGCAAAACTAACCCCAGTCACTATGTCTCACATAATGCTTACCACCGAGTGTATAGCATCCACCGCCGGTTGATCCCTTCGCCATATAACACAGCCCTTCCGTCTCAACACCAATCCACCCAGGCTGACTCCACGTCGTCCCGACAATATTGAAGTGTGGAAATACAACACCCTCCCGAACAAGGCTCGCACGGATATACAAGATGGTGCCGCCCACGCTGTCCAAAGGCACAATGTCCGAATCAGACGTGCCTGCAATCGCTTGAGGCACCATGATCCTCGTCTCCACCAGCCTCTGTACAAGACCGTCGCTCTCCGGAACAGATTCCTGTACGCCGGCATCGAACACTCGCCATGCATTCTTGTCGTAATTTTCCATCTGGTTTTGATGGCATCGGGCTGTGATGATGCCGGCGTCTTCCGAGCTTTCGGAGTGGCCGAGCATCGTTTGCACGATACCCTCCGACAGAAAGACGACATCAGCATCGAGCCAAACGATGTGTTTCTCGTCTCTCAACGCTCTCAGCATGAGCTTGTTGCGGACCTGAGCCAGTGCTGATCGACGTTGTAGTTGCGCTGCTGGGCTGTGTCGATGCTCGTAGCTGTATCCTTCAGGCTTGACTTCAGTGTGGTGGTATATTTCTACCCTTGCGAAAGGCAGGACTTCGGTCGCCATTCGGATCTTGTGGTACTCGTCAAGAGAAGCCGTCATGATCGCGAGTGACACGTCGATGGGGTTCAAGCCTGTTGATAGCAATACGTCCAGGAAGTCGTATACAGTTCGCTGTGTTTCGCGGAAGTCGCTGCTCCATGACGCTTCGTCCTGGTTGAGGGCCAGGAAGAGTATTGAAGGATCGGTGTTGTTCGCGAGTCGGTGGTAATGCAGCGTGCCATCATGCAAGACTTGTTCGTGTGCTGCAAAGTCCGACGGATTCAGCTTGGCATGGTTGTAGATGTGGTGAGTCCCTATTCCCAAGCATGATGACAATGTTCGGCAAGACCACGACGATTGTCGCAATTCGAACACCCGCGAGAATATCCAGACCAAAATGAGGCAGATGATGAAAGACACCGCACGCCCTTGTTGCCTGCTAGCCCAGAAATTTCGTGACATTGGTGACAGCGGGCAGTTAGCAGATGCAGAGAAGACAACATGATCACAGTCCTACCGTACGATAGATTCATGAGCAGCCATCTAGACCAGTGAAAAGACCCCAGAGGCAGCGTCCAAGAGCAAAGGGGTTGTACTAAATCATGGCGCCGGGCTGCCAAGGATACCAAGTCAGTGGCAAGTCCGTTTGGTCAACTTCCGCCCCTTAAGCTATAGCGATGACTTGTAGTCATTAGTGACTATGAAATTGCGCTGATTCAATGATTTCGTTCATAGCTTGGTACCTGGAGTCCATATGGCCAGGAAAAATCTGGAAATAAATGCTTCGATAGCAACCAAATCTATTCTGGTTTCAATGTTTAGGGTTAGGGTCGGGATGGTTAATATAATCTCGGAAATTGGAACCAGACCAGCTGGCAGATTCACCAGACACAAAAGGGGAGATCAAAGAATGATCACATAACAGCTGTGTCGCACCTCTCGTGGGCAAAGTCCAATTCGATTGAAGTTCGGTTCGCGTCTAGCACCACTTCGACGACGACCAATCATCCAGCGAAGGGGTGTCGACCGAACTGGCTTCTTTCTCCAAGCATGACACCCTTCTCCTGGAGAGTTCTGGCAAACTCAAGGACTCGCGAGTCGTAAGTCTTCTTGTCAATCTCGCCTCCGAACCATTCTCCCATTCTCAGCGCATCGAAAGCCGCCTGACCTGTCGATGCAGCCGTGTGCGGTCGGAAGCCTGCCAAAGCATCTCCAACAAGCAACACTCTGCCATCGAAGAAACTGTTCTGTGGTGAGATCACATCCGTGATGGCTTGGATGAATGGTTGCTCAGTCTTGCGCACCACCTCCGCGTATTGAGGAGGTAAGACCTCGGAAGCGAGATCTTTCTGCTTCGACCACACTTCGGGGTTCATGGTGCCGACTGGTAAAGTGATGGCGTGCCTTCTGCCGTTAGTGTCTGTCATGAGCTCTTCGAGTGAGTCGCTTCCATACTCGTAGTTGCTGTACCAGATCCAGTTGAGCAGGCGATGGCCGGGCTCGATCGAACCATTCTGTCCAGGTATGAGATATCCCAAAAGTTGGACACCAGTGGAGTGATAGAAAGGAAACTTCTCCACGAAAACACTCTTCGCTTCTTCGGAGAGCTGGGTTTCTGGAACCGTTCCACGCCATGCCACGTATCCGACGTATTTGCGTTTGACGTCTGGCAAGAACAGGCGACGAATGGTTGACGATCCACCGTCAGCGGCAATCACCAGGTCTGCTTCGCAGCTCTGCTCTCCAAGGTCTTTCTGTGTCCAGAAAAGCTTCATCTTCTCCCCGGACTCTTCCAATGCAGTCACCGTACATCCATTCTGGTAGCTAGCCTTGGGCCGATCGTCCGCATCTAGTCCTTCGACATACTCGCTCTGGAGACCTTCGACTCGCCACCTAAGCAAGTGGTACAGCAAATCCCAGCTGGTCATCCGCTGCTGCCGCTCCTCAACACTGCCGTCGATTACGTTGCCAATTCTGTCTAGGTAAAGACGCATTTGACTCGTGACTGCGATATCTCGCCCAGGCTTTACGATCTTGTCGAAGAACTGCTGGGTCTCGTTTCCTGCCACGACACCCGCGCCTTGGTTGTGCAGCAGCGCGGTCGGGGAGCGTTCCAGGATTCGCACTGTTGGTGGTTTTGGCTGAGATAGTAAGACCAAGGCATGCATCAGACCTGCCAGCGAACCGCCGACAATGACGACGGTCTTGGGCTTGGGAGACTCCATGGTGAACTGGGCAATGGCTGGGCGATGTTTGGTTTTGTCGGTGTGTGGGGAGTCAGGGAGCCAGTTGATTCAGAGTCAGTGTTATCAGATTGAGGTCAGTGGATTTCGGGGTGTTATCGAGCAATTCATGTGTTGACAATGGCGGCGTTATTAATGTGTAATCAAGGGGAGTTCGTCGTGCTGTGTCAGCAAATGTAAACGTCACAAACCTGCGGAAGCGGCAATTCGATTTGATCTGCAGGTGTATATACGTATATTAGCTGGCGAAGAATTGATTGAACTCCAAGTTCGCACACCAATGCCATTTTAGCTACACATAATGTGTTCACGTCGGAACTCGATAATTCGGCCACCAATTGTGAAGATGGCTTTCGAGAGTGGCACGGTGGATGTAAGACATTCCAAGAGTTGTTTTGCGGGATCCACTACCCGCGGGAGTAGCCGAGTAGCCGGTTGCCGGTTGCCTGGCCATTCCCCCAGATGTTGACAGCGTCTCGACTTTCCTTGGGCTTCACCGTTAAGCTGGCGGGTCTTATAGCTCACGAATACGTGCAGTAACAAGGCCACCCTTGCGGAAAGGCACGAACCTAACACCTCATTATTTCGCTGGCCGAATCGAACGAGTCGAACGAACCTCGAATAAACTCAGGGCTACAGGACAGTCATTTCCCTGAAACTCCACATTCCACAAACACATGGCGCGGCTGTCTAAGACAACGCCGTTCCACATTCACAATGACGCCGGCATTCCAACCCCCGATTCAACATACCAGTCGCTCGAGGGCAGTGTGAAAGAGCAAGAGCTGCCCAGGACGCCAGCCGCTTGGGCTGGGGGGAGGAAAGACGATGGCTTTGTGACGGAGAGCGACGACGAGATAAAGGAAGGGCACGAGGATGGAGCACAGGAGGGAGACGATGAGAAGAACTACACGAGGACGTCGATCTCATCTTTCCCGGAGTCCAGCTACCCCACCGATTACGAGCCATCACCAATGCACAAGCCATACACACCGACCTACTCTCGCCCATCCACGCGCCGCATGCAAATGAGCTCTCCGCTACGCAAAGGAAGGCTTGGAACACCACAGTCAGAGCCAAGAGGAAGCCCAAGATCAAGAAGACGAGAGTATGATCTAGACGAAGAGCCAAAGCGACTCCCGTTGGTCTTGCTGCACATCACAGCTCTTCCAGTGAATCTGCCTTGGACCGTACACGCGATGCGTCAGGTCCTTCCCCAGTACACCATCGACAACCTCCAGCTGTTGAATTCCAAGCTCTCAGAGACTGTGCTTAAGCGTGGCATCCTAATCCCACACCCGCGCGAAGATTATGAGGTCCTCGAAGAAAAACTGCTTGAAACACTAGAGCTGCAAGAATCACGCATCAGCAAATGCGGTCACTACCGAGGCAGACGCTCGACAGATTCGACCGCTACCAATGGTAGTACGAGTGCTGATTCAGGCATGGGTGATAGCGTGGACGCATCGGACGACGAACACTGCAACACATGTCACCATCACTTGCGAGCCGCCGGGTCTGGTAAACAGAAATGGTCAATCAAAGTGTATGCTGCCAATGGTCTGATGCGTGCGAGCGCATGGTCTGCAGCGTGGAGCGAGATGGAAAGGATCGATGTCGAGATCATGCCCTGGATCAAAGACGAGCTGAGAATCAAGCTGGACGAGATGAAGACATCGGAGCTGGAAGTGAAAGTTGTTGACCGCGAAGCTGAGGAGCTACGAATCAGTCAGCTCGTGGAAGAGCGTCTGCGACTGCTTGATGAGGATGCTGAGAGGGTAAGGGCAGCGCAAATGTCGCGAGAGATCGATCAGATCGTTATCAACGAGCAGCGCCAATATTCGCAGTCGCTTCAGGAGACTCCTATGGCGTGCATCGAAGCCTCCAAACCGGCAAGGCCTGCTCCCGAGAGCCGCCCTATCCCCGATGGCCGCCCTGCATCGACCGAGTTGCCAAATATTTACCGGCCCAAGGACATCCCATTGTCGATACTCCTGCGCAACTACATCTTCCTGCTGGCCAGGAAACCTCTGAACATGGCAATGTTCTTTCTGCTCGTTACCATCGGCGGACTGGTGTTGAGCATTGGGCCAGCTGCGATGTCTGATCGCCTGTCTGATCGCCTGTCTGAGGTTTCGACTCTCGTCATGACGACTGCTACCAAGACTTCGCTTGTTGAAGGCCTGTCGAGCATGCCTCTGATTGAGAGCGTCCCTCAAGCTGACTCGCCGGTGCTTCCAGAACTTGGAGTCACCACCGGAGAATCTTTCGAGGCAGCTGAGGCTGCGCGCCATGCTGACGTGGTGACAATTTCTGAATCGTCATCCGTGTCCGACGAGGAAAGCGCTGCTACTCTCGACTATGCCTCGCAATTGCAAGAGTCGCAGCCTTCCATCAACCAAGAAACACATGGTGCCCTTCTGGAGACGACGGAAGACGTGCCAAAAGAATTTGATCTCGAGAAGGTGCATGACGAAATCCCAGATGTGTCGGCGGTTGACATGCAAGAAATCTCTGATGTTCCATTGGAGGCAACAGAAGCAGCGTCTGAAGGAGAGACTGATAGCGAGGAGGTGACCGGAGAATTCTCAAAAGCCTCGACAGTTGAGATCCAGGATACTTCTGATGTTCTTTCTGATGGAACAGAAGCAGCATTCGAAGAAGAAATTGCCGCCGATGAGGTACTTGATGAGGTCTCAGAGTCCTCGATACTTGACGTGGTCACTGCAACAGAAGACTCCTTGCCACTACCCGAGGACACCGACTTTGATATGTCGACTTCTGGTCAGCTTGATCAAGAGGAGGACAGCATCGACCTGCAGCACGATGATGGCGTCGAGACCACCTTGCAAGCCAGTCCCGCACTTGATGAAGTGAACAACCTCGTGACACCTGCATTGTCGCAAGAAGAGTCGCTGGAAAAGTCTCTACCGTTTTTGATGCAACAAGCCGCTCTGCCGCAATGTATCATGCACATCGCGGACCACGAGGCGATGAACACGTTTTCGGAATGATTGATGATGAACAGTAGTGATTGGGAGTTTATGTCGCGGACGGAGTTGGTTTGACGGGTTTTTCTCCGTTCTTTTCGTTTTCGGAAGCGTTTGAGCGATAACAGAACAAGCATGATTATGAGACAAAAGCATACAGCAGAATTGCACATTATGATTGATTACACTGTGGAAAAGGTGAATAAAGTGAATGATGTGTTGGACTTAGATTCACCTTGGCCGTGACGTGCTCAAGGAGTATCATCACATGATGAACATCTCTGTTCAGTTCGCTGGATGCATGTACGCTGCGTGCTAATTTGAAGTCTGTGAGAGTGATAATTATATCAAGTGGTATTTATTGATCAACCATAGAGGTGTGGTCGCTAATAGGTAGGGTCACACGGGTAGTCCCGCACTTGCCGCCATCGATCTCTCCCGCACACACGACGCACGACGCCAAGGCGAAATTCCGAGCCAGAGCCAGCAGCCTTCGCGAACTTCGACAACGAGGCCAAACGGGATACCACCAGCGACCTACCGACAAATCCACGGCACCGCCTCTTACCGCAAAGATGTCGCTCGTCTCCGGAGAGAAGTCGAACTTCCAGTTCATCCTGCGTCTGCTCAACACCAACGTACGTCTGCCCCGAAACGACTGGACCGCGCGAGGTGGAATTCGAGATGCGATCGAGGAATAGAGATGGGAATGGGGAACGCGTGGAGACGGAATGGACAAGGAATATCGGACAGTATGCTAACGCATACATAACAGGTTGATGGCAAGCAGAAGGTCATGTTCGCCCTGACCCAGATCAAGGGTGTTGGTCGTCGTTACTCCAACTTGGTCTGCAAGAAGGCCGATGTTGACCTCAACAAGCGGTATGGCACCTCCGAACCGCACATCTTCGCACGCCATCGCACGAGTACTAATACCCACCTGCAGCGCCGGCGAGCTTACCTCCGAAGAGCTTGAGCGCATTGTCACCATCATCCAGAACCCCACCCAGTACAAGATCCCCACCTGGTTCCTCAACAGGCAGCGCGACATTGTCGACGGCAAGGACAACCAGGTCCTCGCCAACGGTGTCGACTCCAAGCTTCGTGAGGACCTTGAGCGCCTGAAGAAGATCCGCGCTCACCGTGGTCTCCGTCACTACTGGGGCCTCCGCGTCCGCGGCCAGCACAGCAAGACCACCGGTCGCCGGGGCAGGACCGTCGGTGTCAGCAAGAAGAAGTAAACGAGTGCGGAATGGTTTACGGCGAGAAAGGCCTGGTGGCTCTGGGCTGTGCTTCTCCGCATGGCTTACTCAGGGCTTTTGCATGGAGTTACTGCGGGTTGCGTACTGCCGAGCTTTTGACTCTCGTCAATTGAGACAATGTGAAATCGACAAAGCCTTTTTCTTCCACCACCGGTATGATCTTTCGTGGTCTTGGTGTCGTCTCAAGGAGTTCGCGCAGATGTTTCCTTGTCAGCTCTCGCAGAACAGGGCGAATAAAAGGTCTGGCTGGAACATGTCGGCATTTTCACGATCAATGGTACATTAATGTTCAGAGCCCTCACGTGTTACAGATAGAGAAATTTACAGAGGTAAGGAGCGCCAGAATGGAATTGACAAACTGCGTGACTTCACAGCTTTCTCGCCATCAACCTTCGACATTCAACACACGACGACTCTCGAGAACAGCAACCGACCCGATACACGAAGACCTGAGATCGAACGACGCAAATACATCTTATTGAATTGAAAATTATCCACCACCAGACATACGACGCGTTCCTCTACTCCGGCAGACACCGCCAACAGCTACGACGCACGCCTACATCTACTAACACCAAAGGACCCCTTTACGAACCAAAAGTTTGAGGCTGTACATGGGCAATCGGGATTCCAGGTACTGCCGCTTCTATACCATTTAACGCTGTTGCTTCCATTGGCGCGCCTGTCGCTTATCGGCACTGGTGCCGACACCGCATCTACATGATCTCTCAACGTACGCAAAACGGCATATTCTTGGCATTGCACTTTGGTCTACCGTTCGTGCTGCGATTCCAAGGGTAGATTACAGTACCGTGATCGAACCAAAGCCTTCATTATGTCATGTATGGAATTACCAGCCTCCAGGGGGGGGGGGGGGGGGGGGGGGGGAGGGGGTCGGGGAGTGGGGGGGGGAGGGCGGGGGGGG
>QZFA01000263.1:0-28886 GCA_003614995.1 Cladosporium phlei | reverse complement strand
CTTATATATAATCATATTATTCGTTACTTATAATCTTATAAGTAATTATTATCTTCTTATTCTTCTTCTTCTTCTTCTTCTTCTTCTTCTTCTTCTTCTTCTTCTTCTTCTTCTTCTTCTTCTTCTTCTTCTTACTATTACTATACTACTATAGCCGCTATATTAGAAGTAGAGTTAGAGACTCTATAGAGAAAGAAGAAGAGTAGTCTAGATATTAGAAGTATATAAAAGTATACTAAGGAGTACTAGCCTTAACCTACTAGAAGAAGATACTATACTAATACTATATTAAAGTAGAAGACTCTTAATAGTAATACTACTAGCGGTATTAAGTAGATATATAAGCTTTTATATATTAGTAGAATAGAAGAGACTTTAGATAGAGAGGATTATTAGCCTATATATACTCGCTATATAAGAGAAGGGTAAATATGTTCTTATTACCGGTATACTAATATAATAAAGTATAGAACTAATCGTTATATACGCTATATGTTTAATAAGAAGCCTTACAGCTAGATTAACTACTACTGTATTATATAACTACCTACGTTACGAAGCAATACAATACGTCGATTAGCACTATAGTATAGTATTGCTACCGCAGGTAGCTCTTAGCGTCCGAAGGATGCGGCGTCTGCACCTCTGTGATCTTGGATCACCAGCTTACATTTTAGGAGAGCCGCCAGATCCAGATCTCATGTCCACGAAAACGGACCTCCGGCAAAACTAGGTTTCAACATCGCTACATACGGGTGCACACACGCCCACAGGTCCTTACCTGGGTCGATACCCAAGGTCCCCACGTGTCTCGTCTCATACGGCAGAAATCCAAACTTGAAAGTATCTCAGGGCAAGCCTTCGAGTTTGACCTGTCATGCACACACGTGGCAATGCTTTTCTTTTCGACAACGTGCCCGGAGAAGTATCGTGTGCGGTTTGACGAGCAGGTCGAGCGAGCTCTCGTTGGCATGGACGCTGAGAAGATGCACCAAGCTCGCTGGTACGAGCAAAAAGTTACTGGGATCGTTCATCGTCGGAGACATTCGCAAGAAATGTCAGCACTCTCACCGGGCACAACAACTGCTAAATTGCACCAGATCCGCTGGCACGAGCATCAACTGTGGTGGATTGTCTAGGATGGAGTTCTCCATTGATCAGCTACGCCAACATCACCCCTTCAGCAAAAGTCCTCCTCACAATGCCCAAACTGCTCCATCCCCTGCTCCTGTCCAGTAGTAACCGCCATCGTCGCGTTACTCCCACCCCTCCTCGCCGCCGCATCATACAGCGCCTGGATATCAGCCCTCCACTGCTCAGCATTCGGCCTCAGCACTCTACGGTCATATGTCAGAAGCCCGTTAACTTCCCCTTCAACATCCGTCGTCTGCGTCCATACGCCTCCCGAGCAGGCGAACTTGTCGACTTGGTCGCTGAGCTGGGCGAGGAGCTCGTGCGAGCGATAATTGTAGGCTTCGTTCGTTTGTTCGATTTCGTAGGTTTGGTTGATTGAGTCGATGGCTTGTTGGACCTTCCAGAGACTGCTTACGTTAGTGTTGTGTTGAGTTGAGACATGCAGAAAGAGAGGGACTTACTGGTCGATGGTGGTGTTCTCGCCCAAACCGCCAAATTCACCCTGGAAGGCTATCCGGCTGGGATCGTAAGGCGTGGATGCGATGGAGTAGAAAGGCGTACCGCACTGCGCATACGGGTAGTGATGGTTGTCGATTAGATCACCAGCGCCGTGGTCAAACCAACCGCTAGTAGCGTCCACCAACCTCGTTGGGTCCAAAGATCGAACAATATCAGTGAGGGCGAATTCTGGATACTCGCCATCGGTGATCTGGCCCCAACCTTCATTGTAGATGACCCAAGTAACAATACTAGGATAGCTGCGGTGCTGGGTGATCAGAAGCTCCAGCTGGCGTTGGAACTCTTGTTGTTGCTCGGCGTTGGGGAGAATGGTCTCCACCGTACAGTTGTCGAGTGTCCGCGTTTGGGAGGGTCTCAGCGATGGCATGTCTTGGATCAGCATCAAGCCGAGTTGATCGCAAGACTGGTAGAACAACGCGGTCTCAACTTTGATCTAGAGATTTGGTCAATATTATGCTCAGCCAGATGGGATCTTCTGATCTCACTTACGTGCTTGCGAAGCATATTGAAGCCCAGATCTTTCAACATCTTGAGGTCGTACTCCATCGCTTCACGGTTTGGAGGTGTGTACAAGCCATCGGGCCAATATCCCTGATCTAAAGTACCGAACTGGAACACAAACTCGCCGTTGAGCAGAGGGCGCTGGATCCCATTGACTTCTCCACGACTGATAGTGCGGAAAGCAGTGTAGCTGCTAACGACATCGTCACCAAGAGTAACGGTCACGTTGTAAAGCTTCGGAGAATCGGGCGACCAGAGCTCGGGACTTTTGGCTTGGAAAGTGAGCGCGGTGTTGGAGCTGCCACTATGGCTGGCGAGTTCACTGCCGTCGGAGTTGAATATCTTGATCTCGACGTCGGCGGTGCCGTTGTTCGAGGTGTGGACTGTGGCGTTGACTGGATACGACTGGTCAGTATCCATACGACTGTGTGTCCGTTAGAGGGAAGCCTACCTGTACCGTCTGCACCTGCTGACAACTGAAGCTCGGTGATATGGTTGGCAGGAGCAGACTCGATCCATACACTTTGCCAGATGCCACTGCAGGGCCTGTAAAAGATGTGTGAAGGGTTGAGAGTCTGTTTGCCGATGGGGATGACGTTGTCATCGCTGTCGGTTGGGTCATGTACGAAGACAAGGCTGGTGACATGGTCAGATATGATCGCACTGCACTCAAGTCTGGTTCGTTCAGAACACAGAGAAGTCCACTTACAGCTCGTTGGTGCCATTGGTAGACAAGTGGTCGGTCACATCAACAGTGAAATGGAAGTAGCCTCCACGGTT
The DNA here is from genome assembly GCA_003614995.1 of Cladosporium phlei. Taxonomy (NCBI): domain Eukaryota; kingdom Fungi; phylum Ascomycota; class Dothideomycetes; order Cladosporiales; family Cladosporiaceae; genus Cladosporium; species Cladosporium phlei. The sequence continues at coordinate 25,952 of QZFA01000263.1, read as the reverse complement.
GAAGCCAGCGTACTTTCCATTGACATAGACCCACGCCTCATAGTCGACAGCACCAAAGTTGAGATTAGTCCGTTCACCAGTCCAGTCTGAAGGAACGTCGAATGAGGTCGAGAACCAGGAGTAAAGCATCCAGCTGCCTTGAATGCCTGGTGATCATGTGTCAGCGCTGTCATCATAGTATGCCCGACGCTCTACGGAGTTCAGTTGAATGTACTGGAGATATATCACATACCTGATAAGCCACTTTCGAGACATGACGGAACCAAGACCTCTCGCTCAAAAGTCTGACCGAAAGGCGGATTGTCGACCGCGTCTGTTCCGGAAGCGTTTTGGTATCTCCAGATGCCATTGAGATTCTTCCATTGCGAACGCTCGAGTTGTGGACGAGGATACTCCGGCCATGGGTTGGTTCCGACTTCGTAAGTCCAGTCTGTGTCCAGAGGCGGTGTCTGCACGGCGTAGCTTGAGCCGTTGGCCTGTCTCGGGAAACTGGCTGCGTTGGCGGCAGCGACCAAAACAAGGGCCTGGATACTGGAGTAAAAATACATCTCGATAGATGAGGAAGTGAAGTATTGTCGACGACGGTAGGAAGGAACGAGATAACAAGGAAGGTGCAAACCACCTACTTACTTAGCTACTTCTCAAGAGAAGGCAGGTGCTGCAGAGACAAGAAACGTCATGGCAGTAAGGACAAGTCTCATATCATTATTACCTTTCCACCTCACATTTCTGGATCTCACAGCCACCACACCGACGTTGCATCCATCCAACGTCCGCCAGGGCGTGGCATGACATAGCATGCTTTCCCCTCGTGGGGCTCCGTGTTTTCCGTCAGATAGGTGAGACGGCATGATGCATTTCGTTTGCTGGCAATATGCAGTGCAGAGGTCAAAAAGAAATTCCAAGCCCTGCACGAAGGAACGCAAAGATTGCCCTGGCCGCTATGCCCGGCTGATTAGTCTTTGGCCGGCTAACAGACGAAACACAGTGCCGCAAAGGGGGCTGCTGATCAGAATATCCATGAGGAGCTGGCGAAACTCGAGCAAAAGGCAAGTCTGGGCAAGCAAGCACGGTGGCAAGAAGCTGTGTAAGCATTAGGAGTCTCCTCTCGCCAAGTCGAGATCGCCCTCTTGGCCTGGCTGAGACCTGCAGGCAAGAGCTGGACTCGGCGTTGGAGAGAGCTGGCAATAATCGGGTTTATGCTTCGAGTGCACTGAAGGCGCGTGATGAACCGTTGTATGATTTGGTGTCGTGAAAGTTCTTAGGTCGCATGAATGTATCTGTATGTGTGATGCCCAGACTATCACATAGGAAGCAAACAAATACTGTAGCAGAAGCAGCTTCAAGCCTGCCGTGTGATCTGCAGCATGGCATTTCGCACTTCGTACTACAACACCATGCTCCTGTCAGAAGAAGAAGAAGCGGACAAAGGCATAGTGACAGGCTCCTCGTCCCACGTACAGCGGCATTGGACGCACATCAATTGTACGATGCACGTGGGACGAGTCAAGAGCTCCCGTCCACGGCAACCCGCATTCGCATGTCAAGATCATGCTCACACTCCACCTCACTCCAAAAATCAATCTTTGCCTATCCAGAATCGAAGAGACAGATCCATCCCTCTACTCATCACCATTCAACCAAACCAAACAACACTCCAATCCACCCAATATTGGTTGAGTTACGCGACTCTCATCTGCCATGCTGATTCATGAGACACCATCGTTCACTTGTGACAACCCCTTAGCGCCGGATATACCGCAGCCAATCAGAACCTTGAATCCAGAGAGGATCGTAAAATCTCGATTTCGAGCCCGAGATCCCAGATGCATGGTTCGTCCATTCGCTAGCGTTGGCTGATTCGTGGCCAATCAAAACTGTCTAGCTGTTGGTTGCTAGGTGGGGTTCCTTTCCATCAACATTTGCAGCATCACGTGCACTCACTCCATGGATTGGAAGTGAAATATCAATAATCACCACTGGACGAAGTGGGTTGGCGCAGGAAGCAAGAAACGCTTCAAATCTACTTCAACTCTGGAGCAACTCCTCAACAGGACTGCGCACCACGAGCAAGTCACAACAAGTCAGAAAAAGAAAGCAAGTGTTTTTTTTTTCTTTTTTCTTTGATTGATTGATTGATTGATTGATTGATTGATTGATTGATTGATTGATTGATTGATTGATTGATCAGATCTGATGTGATGTGATCGAAAGAACGGTCCTGTGATCCCGGCTAGAAGAAGACGAAGAAGAACTTTAGGAGCGAACATACGAAAATTGAAGGGCACTTGGAAGGCTGACCCCGATCTTGAGCGTCCATGCAAGCCTGAAAGCGAGCGAGCAAGATGCAGAAAAAAGAACAAACAAAGGAAAGCAAGAAGGAAGAGAGAAGGAAAAGAAAGGTAAATACACGCTCGAAGCGCTGGAGAGCGCGAGCTGCCTCCCGATGATGAGAAGAAAAACGGACTCCAATGCCAATCAATCCAAGCCCGAAAAAAAGACAAGAACTCCCGTTTAAGCCCTTTGCTTCCCCCGGGATATAATCCATGTTCCGTTGTTTAAACGCCGCAAAAAGCCCGATTTCCGTGAGTATCGTTAAGGGTAAAGTTTCTTTTTCTAAAACACCATCCTTCCCTTGCGCTCCAGGAACGGACTGGGCATCTCAGCTACTTCGCCGGTCTCGACGAGACGGTCCCACTTGGCGGGACTCTGAGGCGCCTGGCTAAGTTCGACAAGAGTGCGGCCTTGGAGGGCGTTGCGCTGAGCGAGCTTCATCATGTCGCCTGCGCGACGGGCGGCGGCGAGAGGAGTACGGTTGGCGGGAAGACCTGGGGGTTTGGGCGCTTGGCGGGAAGGTGTGAGCTCCTTCTTAGGGGCGGGCGCGGTGCGTTGCTTGGGTGATGCGGCGACGACGGGGACGGTCTTGGTGCGGGTGGTGGTGAGGACTGGAGGGCGGTTTTCCTTTTCAGTGCCGCGGGAGCTGGGGCGAGTGTTGGTGGTGGTGTTGTCTTTCTTCGAGAAGAGGGTGCTGCGGCGGGTGTTGGTTGCCTGAGGGAGCTGGACCGGCATTGTTTGCTGGCGTCCGAGGCTGGGACGGGGCTTGCGAACAGGCGGTGCGTTCATGGCCTTGAAGGGGTCGCCATGCTGCGAGTTGCTTCCGCCGCTGGTGGGGCGCGAAGGAGACTCTGGCTCATCGTCGTCGTCGTCGAGGATGTCATCGGCGAAGTCGCCCTGCTCTGCGAAAAGATCCGGAGCTGAGGTGACAGCGCTCAAGTTGGAGGGAGCTTGGAGGTTGGCGGCTTCCGCAAAGATGTTGCGGCGCAGAGGCTGGCCGGAAACACCCTGCCTGGCTCTGCCTTCCCTCCTGGGTGACAGACCCAAGCCGCGCAGATTGTTAATCGGCATCGGGCTGGGGTCGGCCATCTGGACGTCCATGGGAGAGCCTGGGTAAGCGTCGATTGCGGTTCTGGCACGTGTGAATGGGGTGCGTCCGGTCCTGCGAGGAGCGGGCTTGGTGCGGGCTGAGAGAGGTGAAGCGTCGTCTCCCAGGCTAAGGCTGGTGATGTCGGTCTCGAGACCGTCATCTTCAGATGGGCGTTCGGGTGATGAGGCTGCAGTCGCGTTTGTGGCGAAGGACGAGCTCTTGCTTTGGGGTGGTGGTGTACTTGATCGCACGCCAACGGCAACACCCTGTGCGGCAGGCAGACTTGCAAGGTGGGTTTGCAGCCTCTTCTCGACCTCGTTCTCGAAGATGCCATCCAATCTCAACTTCTCGGCGTTGAACCTCTCCTCAATGGCCAGAGTGGCTTTCGTGTGCCACTCCATTCTGATGTGCGACTCGATGTCCTTCAATCTCGCCACTTCCTCACGAAGCGTTCCGTTCTCCTTCTCGGCACGCTTGAGCTTCTCAAGCAGGGCGTCACGTTCCGAGTTATCCTTGGCGTGTGCCATCTCACTTTGAAGCTTCATTCTCGCGAACTTGATGCCAGTGTTTTGGAGCATCTGCGCAGTATCCGGTCTCTCGTCTGGGTTGACCCTCAAACAGGAGGCAATCACCATGCCGAGCTCCTTCGAATATCGCGACGGTAAGGGCTTAACTTTGCCAAGACGGATCTTCTGAATGAGTTCAAGATGACTGCGTGCGTTGAACGGAGGCTCAAGCGTGCAGAGCTCGTATATGATACAGCCAAGTGACCACATGTCACTCTTGCCCGAGTAGCGTTCGCTGGCGCAAATCTCCGGGCTCATGTAAAAGGGTGTACCGACGTAGGTGCTGGCGAAGTCGTGGGCTGAGAGAAGCTTGGACAAACCAAAATCCCCTAGCTTCACGGTCGAGCCGTTGGTCAAGAAGACGTTCTCGGGCTTCAGGTCTCTGTGCAGGATAATCTGGTCTTCATCCTTCCTACGAATTCCAACAACAGGCTTAGGCTGGTTGAGTTCTGATTCGCGTCCGGGGGGTGGTGCTTCTTGACCGGCGTGGCAGCGGTAGAGAGCGCTCGCAAGCTGGCTGAAGATTTGCCATACGAATTCCTAGGCAATGGTTAGTATTGTGCGGTTTGACAAAGCATGATCGGAGGAAATATACCTCGTCGGCATACGAGTTTGTTCGCGCAAGTCTTTTGATGTATCCGCCAAGATCTCCGCTGCTGCAGTACTCCATGTACAAATGCAGCTCGTTCGACGCCTTCACGTGGTGCCGCGAGACGTATCGCACAATGTGTGTATGTTGCAGGCGCTCAAGCACTCTGATCTCTGCGTGCAATTGTTCCTTTTCCCTCTGTGACATAGCGGCGTATGAAATCTCTTTGCGCGCCAGGATCTCGCCCGTTGCCTTCCTCCTGACCTTGCGAATGATACCAAAGGAGCCTTGGCCAATCTTCTCCAGCACTTCGAACTCGGCTGAAGGGTCCTCTGGTGCGGAATTGCCGGTACGTTTGATATTTGAAGCCATGATCGGTAAGTTGTGTGTGGTGTATGGGTGTTGTCGTTGTTCGTAGTCGCCGGGGTTACCGAGTCTGGGTATGGCTGTCGTCAGGTGAGTCGGTTATTGTACTGAAGGTGTGATGTAGTGTCTGGTGAGTGACCGGATGTCGTTTGCTGTATGTCCTGCCTGCTTTCAACTGCTTGGTGAATATCGTTCCTTGGCGAATGAGGGCGCTTCAGAAAGGCATCATGCTCGCAATAGCCTGAGAGAGGGACTGATGATATACTGCAATGAGTGTAGACTGGAAAGAGACTGTGTGCGACTGTAGTATGTTCACTGGACTGCGAGAGAGGATTCCTGCGGACATGGTGCATTCGTTAGGGAGAATCCTAGGGTGTTTACTGTACCCTGGTTGCCATGGGAATGAGATGTTCGGCTCCGGCAGGGAGCAACGCCTGAAGACGGCAACCGGCGAAGTCATGATCGTTATACGGATAAGTGAGTTCCTCATACCGATTGGCCGTTGAGTGAGTCTGGTGTCCGTGCGTGCCTGGGTGAAACATCGATCTTGAGCGTCACTTTAACCGTCCCACGTGCATCTTCGATCACTCCAATGATGTAATGCCTGCAAAGATAATCGGTGATGCGCCATCGCATCCATCGAGGCCATCGAGAGCCTTCGACTAGCGGTAAGAACCCCATTGCATGCATCACCCAGCGAGCATTGGGCTCGAGCATTGCGTAATTTGTTAATCTGCACCATAGCCCAGCATCGTCATTGCCATTGCCATCTGGATTGTCCAACCGTTCCCACGCCAGCGAGTAAGACAAAATGTCTTCACATGAATCACATCACGAATATGACGACGACCAAGCCAGCGCCGCTGAAAAACGCACAACAACTTTAAAACACAACATCGAGAAGCAACTGGCCAAAGAGAGACAAGACGTCCAGGCTGGCCGACTGAGAGAAGAGAACCCTCTCGACACCTCTCCTGATTTTGTATTGGTTTGCGAAGCATCAAGAAGGGGGGATCTTCGACTGGCCCAGGAACAGATCACAAAAGGCGTCAACATTAATGCCCGGGACGAGTACGACTACACTCCGTTGATCCTAGCATCACTATGTGGCCACTTCGAACTCGTGCAGATGCTTTTGGAGCAGGGGGCGAAGTGTGAACGAGACACGTTCCAAGGCGAACGCTGCTTGTACAATGCCCTAAACGACCGCATCCGGAACCTGCTTCTCAGTTACGATTACTCGAAATCGACCGATCCGTTGCAACCACTCGCTGCACATGTCACCAGCCTCCTCACGAGAGATTCGCCACAGACGGCAGACATCACGTTGCACACTTCCAACGCCAGCTTCCAACTGCACAAATTCGTCCTATCCGCTCGATCGCCTTACTTCCGCAACAAGCTGCGAGAAAAGCCAGAGACCAAATCATGGAAATTAGCTCCCAAGATCCCTACGGACAGCTTCGAAACCTGTATCCGATATCTCTATTTTGGAGAAGCCAGCATTGCCACTCAGGATTCGGAAGAGGATGAGAAGCTGGTCCTCGACGGCGTCGACAAGTTGTCAAGACAGCTGGAAATCCCTCAAGTCTTCGATGCGATTCTCAATCCAGGAGATAGGCGACAGGCCCGGCAACGAAGGCAGGACGAGGTGGAGAAGGGCCGTGATCAGATGCAAGCGTGGTTCAAGGAACACGTCCTGGAAAAGCAATTCGAAATCGACGCGGACGACAAGGCCGGCGAAGCGCAAGCGAAGTGGAAGCGTGACAACTCCAGTTTCGCAGATGTGCTCCTCCTGGCAGATGCAAACGACGATGAGGAAGAGGAAGAAGAAGAAGAAGAGGACGACTCTCCTTCGTCCAACATCCCCATAGGTCCAACTCCAGAAACCCTCCACCCACGAAACCGCAAAACCCTCTTCCCAGCCCACCGCGCCATGCTCCTGCGCTCGGAACTCTTCGCGATAATGTTCAACTCGTCCTTCCGCGAAGGCCAGATCACATCATCGACCGCCACAGATTCCGACCCCACAACAATCCCCAACACCAACACCACCAACAACACAACACCCCCAGCCTCGCCTCCCCTCCAAATCATCCCCGTAGACTGCACCCCCGCCGTCCTCAGCGTAATCCTGACCTTCCTCTACACCGAAAACGCCTCCTTCCCCCTCTCCATCGCCCTACAAGTCCTGCACGCCGCCGACATGCTCTTCATCGAAAAGCTAAAACAGCGCGCCGCCCTCTTGATCTCAACCCTCGGAAACGGAACCGCGGGCTCCATCGCCGAAGAAGATTACGAAGGGAAAGGTGGCGAAAAACCCACCACTACCCAGCCCACGGCCTCCGACCAACCCCCCTCCTGGATCTACCAAGTCATCCGTTCAGGCTGGGACTGCCGCGTGCACCGCCTGGAAGAATTCGGCGCGCGGTACCTCGCTTATAGGCTAGAATCGTATATCGATGATGAGGAGTTCAAGGAATTGGTGAGGGAGTCGGCTGCGCGGATCACGGCACGCCAGGAGACGGATACGGTGGAGATTGTGGACGATATTCGGTATTATCTGTCTGAGAGGTTCAGGTTGAGGTTTGAGGAGCAGGGGTTGGATGAGTTGATGGATGAGACTAGGCTTGATGATCCTGACGGTGCTGGGGATGGTCAGGGTGGGGAGAATGGGAATGGGGATGGTGACGGGAAGGGTAGTGTGCAGACTTCCACTGCTACCGCGCCAGATATGGAGATGCACGCTGAGGGAGTTGTCAGGACTCTGGACGGCGAGATTGCAGGCGACGAGTTTGCGCAGGATGCGATGAATTACCAGATTCTGCTGGGCAAGATCGATACTTTGCTGGATGAGTTGACGTTGGAAGCTTGAAGTGTTTGGCCGTCGTCGTCTGGGAACTTTACACATATAAACGAAAGAGGGTCATTTGCGAGAAGGAGAGAGAGGAAGAGGCTATGGGCAAAGCGACTTGGAGTGTGAATAAAGGACAACGATGTTACATATATATACCTGCCTCTTGCACTCAGCCGCTCCTAGGGTTGGGGGTGCTTTACTCACACGTGCTTTACTTATCCGACTCTTGATTTCAAAGAGGCCTTGTTTCTGGCATTCCATCCATATTGGATACAGCCCATCCCATCGGACGAAAACGAATAAGATCGACTAAAATGGGGGTTTCTTGAATACTTTTCATGTTCAATGTTTGACTTCTGGACTGTTGAAGCTCCTAACCCTTTTCCTTGAACGGACAAAAACACAGGAATACACAAAAGTTACAGGCAGAAAAGACGCATTTCTTTCTCCCCGACTACACCCTCACCTGTCCCTCCGCAGGTGCAGGTGTATCTGAGCTGCTCGCGCTGTTCCTCGCGCCACCATCGCCATTAGGGCCGTTCTTGGAGTTCACGGGACGTTCGTGCTGGTGTGCTTGCTTCATCTCCAACGAGTTGGACTCGCCATCGATAGTGCGACCGGTGGGGTTACCAGCCTCCTCGTCGTTCGGCTTCCAGAAGTCCTTCTTTCCGTGCGCGGCGCGCTTGACCCAAGGAGGCAAGACGCCACCGGGAAGCTTGTAAGTCCAGGGATCTTTGAGGTGCTTGTCGGCGGGCTTGATGCGGCCGCCGGACGCCTTCTCGATCAGCCAGACGGTTGTGTTGATGAAGATGTAAGAGACAATACCCGCGATCAGGCCATCGGCGATGCTGTAGGTGAACGGCATCATGGTGATGGTCAGGAAAGCGGGGATCGCGTCGCCCATGTAGCTCCAGTTGATTTCTGCCGCGGCTTTCACCATCATGGATCCGACGATGATAAGCGTACATCCGGTAGCCCAAGGTGGGATCGATGCGAAGATGGGCGCGAAGAAGATGGCGATGAAGAAGCAAAGACCGGTGGTGATGGCAGTCAGACCAGTTGCGCCGCCTTCGGAGATACCAGCACCGGATTCGACAAAGGCGGTGACAGGTGGGCAACCGAAGAGCGAACCGATGGTCACACCGAATGCATCGATCAGGTATGCGACGGCAGAGCCCTCAAAGTCCTGAGTCTCCTCGTCGATTGCGCCAGCAAAGCGAGCCATCGAGTACATTGTTCCAGTGCAGTCAAGGATGTCGACGTACAAGAATCTGAAATATGTCAGCTATTGGTCGATAAGTAATAGGTTGAAATCGCGCAACTTACGTGATGAAAGCAAGACCGAATTGGCCACCGTAAGAGCTGACATTCCATTCTTGGACGTTGAGAGTCTTCTGAATAGGGTGGAACGATGCGACCTTCTTGAAGAAGTCGAATCCGCTGTCTCCAAGCTCGGTGTAGGGGAAGTAGGTGACCTCGGTGCCTCTCGGCCAGGAGATGATGCTGACGAGTAGAATACCCATGATGATAGCACCCTTGACACGGAACATCATCAAGAAGACCGTGAGGAAACCGCCACAGAAGATACCGATCCACATGGTGGGGTTTCGCATTTTGTCATACGAAGGACACATACCAGTATCAGGGTCCTTGTTGTAATCGTGGCAGCCTGCCAACTCCATCGGAGTGGATGTTGCACCAGTGACTGCGCCAATACCAGCAGAGTAAGTGAGGCCAATGAGAGTCAAGTAGAGACCGATTCCAACACCAGTGGCAAGTTTGATCGATGAGGGAATCGCTCTAGCAAGCCATTGACGAAGACCCAGAACCGTGAGCCCAACGAAAACGAGACCTTCGACAAAGACAGCCGTGAGTGCGACTTCGTATGAGACCAAACCAGAACCGTGGTATCCAACGACAGTGTACGCGAAGTATGCGTTGAGTCCCATGCCAGGTGCACAGGCAATAGGCATGTTTGCGAGGAGTCCCATAGCGAATGTCGTCAGAGCGGAAATAGCAGCAGTAGCCGTAACAAGATCGCGTTTGATGACCTGAACACATTGCATGTATTCGACATTGGTGGCGCAAAGATCTTCCATGCTCTCCGGGGGACAGACACAGGTGCCACCAGTCTCCGAGACAATGGTGCTGTTAACCGAGATGATATAAGCCATGGCGAAGAAGGTGGCCAGTCCGGCGCGGATCTCCGTGAAGAAGTAGGAGCCCTTGCGTTCTTTTGGCTATGAGGGTATCAGCCCTGTGAATGCCATTGCTGCGATCAATTGTTGGGCGCGTCAACTCACGTGTCCAGAGCCCTCGAGGCGGAAGTATTTGCCAACCGCGCTCCTCGCGACGGCCGCGTTGGCGCGACCGATCCATTCTTTCGAACCCATGGTGTGCAATGAGTCGACGGTGGTGCGTCGGTGGAACTTTTGGTGCGAAAGCTGAAAGATCGTTGTCACTGACGAATTCCCAAATTTCGTGTCGCGTGGCCAGGCAGGTATAAGAACGCACAAGGCTTTCGCGAAGCCTATCCGGTCTCTTACGCTTTAGATGTTCTCGAACCCGGTGGGCGTAAAAATCGTGGATCTCCGTTGGCTGATGATTTGTAGATAACGGGCCGAAGTGGCTTGGCAAAGAGTCAGAGTCTGCCATTCACCGTGGTTGGTTCACCAAGCGAAGGTGGATACTGACGATGTCCCGATAGCAGGAGGCCGTGAGGGTCTCTATCTTGATACGATTCCTGTGTAAGAGAGATGAGGATGTGATGCAGGCCTGCCAGGACGGAGGAGATGCTCGTTTTGAAGCATGGTGACGCTCCGAGGCTCCTGGGCGACACGCAGTGGCTGCAGGCTGACCTCTCGCGTCCATCAGCTCGATAGGACATGACCGGCCAGACGCCCTGGCTCAGTCAAGGTACTGCACAAGTCCTGATGGGATAGTGCGTTTACTGCCGCTACGAATGTTGGCTGTGGTCGTCCGGGCATACTGAATTTGGCCATGCAGTAGTAGTAGCGTGTACGAAAGCAGACAGAAGCGCCCTCGTATTATTAGAAGATGGGAGCTATTACCTGTCGTTTTTAAGGAGTACATAGCTAAGGCTAGTCTCAGAAGGTGAGCCGTACCTAACTTTCGTGCCATTTTTTGGTCTCGTCTTTTGAGCAGCAATGGAGGTGAGCTTGGATTTACTGGAGTCATTCGATTGATGCTGACAGGAGATGGATGAAGTGAAGTGCAAACCGTTTGAGAGTACATGTGTGTTGAGAGCTTGTTGCGACCTCCGAGAGCCAATGATCCCCACTAACGCGATTGGCACGCGTCGCGTGTTTCGTAAAGTGCTAGCCTTGTGGTAAATACAAAGAACATTCCTACATTCCTTTACCCAACACCTATCCACCACACACCAACATCCTTGTCATTGAATCGCATTTCCAGCGTATCATCTTACCTTCAATCATATTCCCCACGCATTTCACAATACAATGGCTGTCTCGTCGAGGAAACGCAAAGCCGAGGCCGAAGAGAGCATACAATCCTCACTAAAGACCACCAAGAGCGCTGCCAGCATCGCCAGCCCAGATGGAGAGAAAGCAACGCCAAAGCGAAGGAAGACTGCCAGCATGAGATCATCAACACCACCTCCGCCTGCTCCTGGGAGCGCAGTACTGTCGAGCCAGAAACGGAAGCGAACACTGGACCCAGTCTCCGAACAGTCCGATGAAGAGGCAGGACGAAAGACCAAGGTCCAGCAAGGCTTCTTCAGGCAGTTCGCCAAAACAAAGACCGCCACCACTCCTCAATCCTCGCGAATTCAAGAACCCACGCCACTATCCCCGTCGCAGACTCCCACCAGGAATACCGAGCGGCTCTTCAACCAACTGAACATCCGCGCTACGTCTCCCACTGCACAACGATCAAGCAAGAGAGCGCGAGCGCTTGAGACACCTCCCACAACTCCAGAAGCGGACAAACAGCAACCAAATGCAATTCTTCCGACCGAGCTGCGCGACCTTCTATCCCTCTACTCATCATTCCTCACGGCGATATCTCTCCAATCAGCCCACACAGGCGGCTCCATCGCAGCCGTAAACCTCAAGAGCCTGCTCCCACTAGTAACAGCGAACTGGCGCAAGCGCAGCGTGACCGTCAACGACGTCCGCAAAATGCTCGCCCTGACAGAGAAGGCCGGCCCTTCCTTCATCCTCGAAGACCGCGCACGAGCCGGCATCTTCCTCGCCCGCGCCGAACAAAGCGAAAGCAGCACAAACACATACATCGACGAAGCAAAACTGAACGCCGCCTTCGAAACTTCCCTCCGAGCAGCATGGACAGACTATTGCATCTCGACCCCGGAAAACCTCCTCACAGCCCGCGCTTTCATCCGCCAACTCCCCCAAATCGACCTGCTCCAACACGAATCCACACAAAACGCTTCTTCCTCGCTCCCGTCCCGCGGCCAACAACGCCTCGCAGACCTCAAAGCCGGCCAAGCAGCCTCCAGAGCCGAAGAGATCGCCTCACCACAAACTCCAGCAACATCCCTCGCCAGAACCCCTACCGGCGTCGCCTCCCGCTCCACCTCCCTCCTAGACCGCATCCTCGCCAAACAAGCCGCCGCCGTCAACCTCCCTAGCGGCCCAACGCGAGCCGAACTCGAGCGCAAATCCGCCCTGCACCGCATCGAAGACGTCGCGCGCGTGCTCGAACTGCTGGCGGCGGGCTCGCCGCGCGCGAGTTTCAGCCTGAGCGCTCTGGTGCAGATGCTGCAGCAGAGCCTGCGGACGCCGATCACGGGCGAGGAGGTGGAGCGGTGCCTTGGTATTATGGCGAAGGAGATCATGCCGAAGTTTGTGAGGGTTGTTAAGAGTGGGGGGATGAGTGGGGTTGTGGTTACGAGGGCCGGGAAGATTGGGTTTGCGGATTTGAAGGAGAGGTTGGCTGGGGCTGGGGCTTGATTTTGGGGGGAGAGATTGGGGATGGGGTGGGATGGGGATGTATGACTACTACTGCGTGGTTGGATCCGCGTGTTTTTGACTTTGCACGATCAGTGCTATTTTTCCTTTTTGTTTATTCGACATTAGCGAGCGATTTTCTACATGCACTGTTGGACTATTGCGATGGGGGAAGTGCTACATTAGATACACACATCGCAGGCACAGCAATCTCATTTATCATAACAACAATTTGAAAGTTTCACTGGCACATGGAAAGAAACAGTATATCTCAAGCTGAAGTCTTTTTTTTTGTATTGTTTTGTTCTAGCTTACGTGGTTCGTTACACTCTTCGTAGACGTGATCAAAGTTCTAGTTGAAAGCATGCACGAAGCTGATGCAGTCCAACCGCACAGCGATCAAGACCTGCACCAATCTACCGCAATGCCTGACAGAAGCAAGAAAAAGAGAAAAAAATCCTTGATCCTACAACGACAGACTCTCGAAGTACTTTCTCGCAGCCTCAACACCATCATCGGCCTTGTCGCCGTTGGTACCCTGGCCGAGACTGGTAGCGCCCTTGCCACCAGCCTTGCCGCCAACAATCTCAGCAACAGCGTTGGCCCACTTGCTGGCGTCCGCACCCTTGCCCTGCATGTCGGCGGAGACGTGGCAGCCGTGGAGGACCTTGCCGTCCGAAGCGGTACCGACGATGTACACGCTCTTGTCCTTTTGCTTGGAAGAGACGGCCTTGATGGCCTCCTGGATGGCCTTCGAGCCTGCAGACACACTGACGTTGGCGACGTAGTAAGTGGCGTCCTTGTTCTCGGCAAAGTAGTTGTTGATGCTATCAAGCACCTTCTTGTTCTCAGCCTTTTGCACCGTCTTCTGCTGGTCGAGGTTGGCCTTGATAACCTTTGCGATGCGCTCGCGGAGCTTGGTCTTGGCCACGGCGGAGATCTCGGACTGGTTCAGCTCGTGCTGGGCTTCCTTGGTCTTGGTCTCCTTTTCGGGGGAGTAGGAGAGGGTTTCGAGCTTGGCGATGCGCTCCTCCCACTCGCCGGCCAGGCGCTGGACTTCGTGGGCCGCGGCGCCGGTGAAGGCGATGATGCGGCGGATGCCCTTGGCGATGCCGCTCTCCTCGACGACGACGAGGTCCTTGATCTCGCTGGTGTTCTTCACGTGGGTGCCGCCGCAGAACTCGATCGAGACGCCGCGCCAGTCCTCGCGCTTGGGGTCTTCGAGCAGATCCTCGACGGGCACGCCGACACTGACAACACGGACGGGATCGGGGTAGGTCTCGCCGAAGACAGCACGAACGCCCTCGATCTCGCGGGCGAGGGCAAGAGGGACGTCGGAGGCGTAGACTTCGCTGTTCTGGCGGATGTAGCTTGTGCAGAGATCCTCGATCTTTTGGAGCTGCGCGTCGGTACATCCTGAGTTGTGGCTGAAATCGAAACGAAGCTTCTCCGGGGCGACAAGGGAGCCGCGCTGGTTGACGTCGTTACCAAGAGTCTCCTTGAGGGCGAAGTTGAGAATGTGCGTGCCGGTGTGGTTGTTGCGGATGGGCTGGCGGCGGAGCTCATCGTACTCGCAGATGACTTCGTCGCCAACCTTGAGGGCACCGTAGCTCATGTAGCCAGTGTGCATGACATATCCACCGTAGACTTGCACGTTCTTAACATCGATCTGTGAGACGCCGTCGATGAGGATGCGGCCGGTGTCGTGCTCCTGACCACCCTGCTCGGCGTAGAAGTTGGTGCGGTCAAGGACCAGGCCGAGCTGTGCGCCCTCCTCAATGTCAGAGGTGGACTGCACAAAGTTGCCGCCTTGGAAGATGGCCTTGACGACACCCTTGGTGTTCTCCTTCTTGAACTTGGGAGAGTCGTCGGTTTTGGGGACGTCCTCCATCTTCTCAAGAGCGTTGATGTCGTGGACGTTGAGCTTGACGAGCTCGGCGCCGACCTTCTTCGCGCCCTTGCTGGCCTCTCTGGCCTTCTCCTGAGCCTCTGCCACAGCCTCGTCGTTGATTGTCAAACCACGCTCCTCGGCCATGAGCTTTGTGAGGTCGACAGGGAAGCCGTAGGTGTCGTAGAGTCTCCATACATCAGCACCGGAAAGCTCGGTGCGCTCGTATGACTTCGCGTCCTTGGCGTACTTCTCGAACATGGCCTCGCCGCGGTCGAGTGTCTTGGCGAAGGAAGCCTCCTCCTCGTCGAGGATCTCCTTGATGTCTGCCTCCTTGCGCTTGATCTCAGGGAACATCTCACCCATCTGCTCGACAAGAGTGGGCACGATCTTGGAGAAGAAGCTGCCAATCTCGGTGTTGAAGTACTTGCGGGCGTAACGAGCACCTCTCCTGAGCACTCTGCGCACGACGTAACCACGGCCAGCGTTGTTGGGGTTTCCGCCATCACTAATGGCGAAGGTGAGCAGACGCACGTGATCAGCGACCACACGGTATGCAGTGTCGACACCATCGGGGTCCTCGTCGCCGAAGCCACCACGGTACTCTCTCGCACCAGTGACTTCCTGGATGCGCTTGAAGAGGGGAGTGAAGACATCGGTGTCGTAATTGGACATCTTGTTTTGCAGGATGGAGACCAGACGCTCGAAGCCCAGACCGGTGTCAATGTGCTTGTTAGGCAGCGGCTTGAGCGAACGGTCGGGCTCTCTGTTGTACTGCATGAAAACGTTGTTCCAGATTTCAAGCACGTTGGGGTCGTCCATGTTGACCAGGTGGGCGGCGTTTCTGCCACCAATGCGGTCGTAGTGAAGTTCGGAGCACGGTCCACAAGGGCCTTGGTCACCCATCTCCCAGAAGTTGTCGGCCATGCTGCCGGACAGAATGTGATCATCAGCGACACCGACGGACTTCCAGAGATCTCTAGCCTCGAGATCGGGCTCGAGGCCGGCATCAGGCTTGCCCTCGAAGTAGGTCACGTAGATCCTGTCGGGCTCGAGTCCGTAGACTTTGGTGAGGAGGTTCCATGAGAACTCGATGGTCTCCTTCTTGAAGTAGTCGCCGAAAGACCAGTTGCCCAGCATCTCGAAGAAGGTGTGGTGGTAGCTGTCCTTGCCCACATCGTCGAGGTCATTGTGCTTGCCACCGGCGCGGATGCACTTTTGTGAGTTGACGGCACGCTTGAGCTTGGCGAAATCGGATTGCGGGTCGATGGTTCCCTGGAAGATGGGCTTGTACTGGTTCATGCCAGCATTGGTGAAGAGAAGGGTCGGGTCATCGAGGGGCACGACGGAGGACGAAGGCACAAAAGTGTGGCCATGCTCCTTGAAGTAGTGCAGGAAAGCGGCCCTGACCTTGACGGCGGACCACTGCTCCTCGGTGTTGGTCGAGGAGGCCATTCTGCGTGTTGCGTAAAGAAAAGTGTTGCCCGCGATCAGGTGGTGTCGGGGCAGTCGTGTTGCGATGTTTCGTGTCGATGGCGATGGAATATTCTGTGCGATTCGCGGCGTCACGCGCAGCTTGCAGCTCCGCAAAAGTAAGGGCAGCTCCAGCATCCACCAGCTTCACGCGCTTGTGATATATCTCGACGACAACGCTTCAATGATTGCGTGCCGAATACCTGGTTTACCGAAAGTTGATGCTTGTTGATGCTTGTTGATGTGTGGTTGAGCGCTCAGCATGGGAGATGTTTCGCGCAATGCACGACAGCGACGCCGGCCCAAGTCAAACCGCTGACTCCTCGACGAGCAAGCGGGGAGTGAAGCGTGTCGCCGATGAGTCAAACGACGACCAACTACGCTTCACCAAACGCTTCAACCTGCTCAGTCTAGGTGAGTCACTGCAAACATACCATTCTCAGGCTTCACTTCTAACTCTAGCCACCGCAGACCCACGTACAAGCGCAAATCGCAACAGCAACTATTACATCCCAGTCACTCCGGCACCCTCCAATGGCGCGCCTATACCCTCTCACGATGGGCTAGTCGATACCGTTCATGATGACGACTCCATGAATGTTGACGACACGCGACACCGAGTCTATGTCCAAAATCTGGACGCCGAGCTAGCCGAGATCGAAGCAAACGAACCCGACGAGCGCCTCATCTTCCTACCGGATATCGAGAAACATTTCTCCCGCCTACCCGAGCACGTATTCTCCAACCCGCAGGATGCGGCCCGACAGCAGCAGGAGTTAGTTCTATACAGCATACCCAAGTCTCTCACACTGGACGAAAGCCAGGATTCCGTGAGGAAGGCTATACTCGAGGCAAGGCAACGGGCGAGGGACAAGGCGGCTGAAGAGGCGAGACACCAAGAAATGGAAAGACAGTACGCAAAGGGAGACGGAGACGTGGTGGAGACCGCACATGGCTACGGGAGTGGCTATGAACAGCCACTTGATGAGGATCCCGACGCTATGGACATTGAGTAAGGGTAAGATTCATGACTTGAGATACAGTAAGGATACCACTTTTAATGAAGCAGATATGAAATACGTGCTATCGAGCAGAATTCGCGAATTCAATGGCAAGTAAGTGTTGGATTGACGCACCATTTGTGTACTACCTACTCTACTGCAGTACGTACCCGTAGCATCATCCATAGAACAAACGAGGTGCAGTTCAGATAGTCAGCAGCCCGGAAGCAAACGGTAGGTATGTCGGCTCGATAACGTTGCCATGAGGGATATCTCGCAGGAATGCCGTGTAACAAAGGACATCTACACCCGACTTTCCAGTCCCACTTGCCACCTACACCTACAATCATACCAACTCATCAATCAATCAACACCATGGCGCCCTCGAGCATGAACCAAGTGAACGCACCCAAAACGCTGACTCTATTCCCATTCCACAACGATTCGCGGTCGAAACAAATTCAACCGATTCGGGCTCCAAGAATCGCACCACAACCAACACCGCCCGTCCCACATCTCTACATCCGCAATGCTCGCAACCCAACCATTGCATCCCCTACTTCCACTGCAAACCAGACGACACTTGTCCGCAATGCACGCCCAACAGTGGTCCCCAACAGACCGAGCCCAGCAACCACTCGCACTACACCTCGAGCACCTACCGTTGCGGCAAAGAGCAACACATCGACCGCACTGTCTCCTCGCATAAAAGGTCCCACTCAGACCACCCGGAACCCGATCACGACGGTCACCAAAGTTCACGCGATCGCTCCCGTCGCCGGCATCACGTCGATCGACTCAGTGTTGCGTGCAGACACCAAGCAAACTATCAACAAACCAACCGTTCCAGATCATATCAGACCGAAAGCCGAAGCGATAAAGTAAGAAGACCCAACATCCGAATCACGACTCTCAGTATCCATTCCATTACTAACATCCACCTCACCAGCACCGCAAGTCCCATGGTAGCCATAACACTCCAGCAAGAGTCAACAGCAGACTCACCCTTCATCCTCTACGCCCACGAAGACGTCCTCACCCGCAGCTCAGTAGTACTGCAGAACATGTTGAAAGAGACCAACTCGGCAAGAGAAGACAGCAAGCAGCACCGCCAACGCGAAATCACCCTCGAAAAAGCCGACGCCAAATCAACAAACCTCTACATCAACTGGCTCTGCACAGGCAACATCCACGCCGGGCACCGCACAGACGAGTTCCCAGCCCCAAAACCAACCCCAACCCCCAAAACCCCCCAAGAACCCCAAAACACACCAGCCCTCACCCTCCTAACAACCTCCTACCTCCTCGGCACTTCCCTCTCCGACCCCTCCTTCCGCGACGCCCTTCTCGACGCCATCGTAACCCTCGTCACAACAACCGCCTCCGCCTCCAACTCCAAAATCCAGCTCAACCTCCTAATGCAGCGCCTCAAACACCACTACACCCTCCTCCCGCCAGCTTCCAAGGCTAGGAAGCTGTTTGTGCATTTGTTTGCGCATTTTGGTGATTGGAGGCTGCTGGAGAAGGGCGATGATAAGGACTTTCCGGTGGGGACGAGGGAGGTGATTATGAGGGGCGCGGTGGGGGATGATCCGGTGGTTCGGGCGGGGAGGTGCGGGTTTCATGAGCATGCGGTTGGGGGGAGGTGTTATCGGGATCGTGGGCTTTGAGGAGGTTGTTGATGAGCTTGTGCTTTTGGGTTGTGTGTATTATAGCGTGTTGTGAAGATTTGAGCTTTTTTACTCGTAATTTGTATCTGAGTTTCTAATGAACCCAGTAGTCTCCGATTGGAAGACCAGGAGTCTTTGATTGTGAACCCATGTGAGACCACTCGAGTAACACGTACCCTCTTCAAGACGCCTGTTTTCGCCCTCAACCACCACCAGCACCGCCGCCAGCCGTGCCACCCGTACTAGCCCGACACTTTGCAAGAAACTCCTCCATACTGTCGTCCTGCTTGATACGTCTGCGTTGTGGCTGCGGTTCGCGTTTGACGACTACCTTCTCCTTCCCTTTCCCTTTGGCTCTAGATGCAACTGGCAGAGGTGTAGGAGTCGGGGAAGCGACGACCTCCTGGGAGATCGCGACCTGTATGTTCCCGGAGCTAGAAGGCTCCAACGGAATCTCTGGAGTTGGCGATCTCGCACGCCTGAGACTTCTCCCCGACTCCTTCTTCACTCGAGTAGTGGTAGTCGCCGCTTGACGAGTCACTCCTTTCCTACCCGCTGGCTTCGCTTTCACTGCGACTGGTTTCGGAGGCTTCGCCGGCGCCTTCGCTCGAGTTGCAAGAGGCTCTTCTTTGACCTTCTTTGCCTGACTTCGGGTCTCGCGTTGAGTGAAAACCGAACGCAGCAGCGGTCCTTCGTCTACCGGTGATTTGCGCTTTTTGTTGCCAGCTTTGGAGGTCTCCAGTGGTAGTTGGCTTTGCATGATTTCCGGAGCGTTTGTCAGAGAACCTTCGCCGTAGATCAGGGAGGCGATTTCTTTTTCGAAGCGCTTTGCTTTTGCTGGCGGCTTAGCTTGTTTTGCTTTTGCGGGTTTGGGGTCTGGTATGGTTGCAGTGTGTGAGGTCGTGATCGTGCTGGGAGGTGCCGTTGTCGTCTGGTCGAAGGCTGTTGTTCTGTGCTCCGAGATTGGTATGGTCGTGGTGTGAGAGGCTGCGGCGGTGCTGAGAGGTGCTGTTATCGTCTGTGCAAGGGCTGGAGCGGTAGCTGGAGCCTTAGGGCCATCTCGCGCGACGCCTACAACAAGCACTCGCAGTTCGCTTTGAGCATCCTGTAGACCGCGCAACCGCTCACCCAGCCCTGCGATCTCGTCGCCGTGCCGCTGTCTCGTCTCCTCCAACCCTTCAGCAGCAAGACGAGCTCCATGCTGTGCAGCGAGTTGAAGTCGACCTTCAAAGCCGAGCAAAGCTCTCTGAACCTGCGCAAGGGTAGACTCCAGTCCTCCAAACCTGGCGTGCACAGCCCGCTCACTCTCTTGAATCCTGCCGTCAATATCCTTGCTCACGCTCTCGATGCTCTTCACTTTGTCTCGAGCTTGGTCGACTTGCTGGCGAGTTGTTCGAAGCTCACTTGCGAGGCCTGCGACCTGCCCGGTGACTTCGCTTTCCTGTAATGTCTGAAGTTGTCTGGTAAGCGCATCGAGACGCTGGTCGTACGCTGAACGAGCGCTTTGCTCGTCGGCCGAAATGCGCTCCTGCTGTTGCGTCGTTGTGTTTTCCAAGGCTTTGAGGCGCTTTGAGAGGGCGCCATGTTCGCGGTGTAGCTGGAAGGCCCAGAGAAGGTCGGCCCCGGGTTTGGCGGCGTTGGCCATGAAGGAACACTCAGCGAGTGGTTGGTGTTGGGCTGGTGTGATGGTGGATGAGCTCAGCTCAGGACCAAGTGAGGTTGAAAGAAGCTCAGTCGCGCCTGCCTCGCGCACTTTTATCTCCCACTCACCGCCACTTATCTTCTACCCTCTTCTCACGACAGTAATACTTGACACGGTGAGACATATGTTTATTTTAATTCAAGAAATTGTTTCCCTACATACGAAGTCGCGATGTAGCCTAAGCATGAATACTCGCACCCGATCGGTGAACGCATGTAATACAACCCGGCAGCAACAACCCCGTCTAAAAGAATCCGCGAAAAGCAATTTTGGTTTGCGCTCCTCGTGAAGCGGAACGCCGTCATGCATGGTGTAGACTGTCGTAGCCTTTTCGGGCTTTCGTAACGGTGGCAGTCAGATTCAGATTACGCCTCCCTTCCCGACCTAGCACCCCGAAGCAAAAGCAGTCGTGAACTTGATCGGAAGCAAAGGCAAGTGTTGATTTGTGTGTATTTGTCGCTTAGATAAGGTCTGTGGAATATTGTCAGTGTTTGGTCTCATCGTGTAAAATGTATGGCTTTGCTTACCGGCAACGTTCATGGGCATCTCCTCAACCTGGGTGCTGTAGAACTGCTCAATCTCGCGCATCATGCGGACATCGTCGGCGGTGACGAAGTTGATGGCCACACCCTTGCGACCGAAACGACCACCACGACCGATGCGGTGGATGTAGTTCTCGCGGTTGGCGGGAAGGTCGTAGTTGATGACCAGGGAGACCTGCTGGACGTCGATACCACGGGCGAGGAGGTCAGTGGCGATCAGGACACGGGAAGAACCGGAACGGAACTCCTTCATGATAACGTCACGCTGGGTCTGGTCCATGTCACCGTGCATGGCGGAGACGGTGAAGTCACGGGCGGTGAGCTTGTCGGTGAGCCAGTCAACCTTTCTGCGGGTGTTGCAGAAGATAACGGCTTGGGTGATGGTAACGGTCTCGTACAAGTCGGAGAGGGTGTCGAGCTTCCAGTCCTCCTTCTCGACGGCGATGTAGAACTGCTTGATACCTTCGAGGGTAAGCTCGTCCTTCTTGACGAGGATACGGACGGGGTCGCGCATGAACTTGGTGGTGACCTCGAGGACGTCCTGGGGCATGGTGGCGGAGAGAAGGACGACCTGAGTAGACTGAGGGAGGAGCTGGAAGATATCGTAGATCTGCTCGGTGAAACCGCGGGACAGCATCTCGTCGGCCTCGTCGAGGACGAACTGCTTCATGCTGTCGGTCTTGAGGACGCGGCGCTGGATCATGTCGTGGACACGGCCAGGGGTACCGACAACGACCTGGGGACCCTCCTGGAGAGCCTTCATGTCGTCGCGGACGTTGGTGCCACCAATGCAGGCGTGGCACTCGATCTGCATGAAGTCACCGATGGCGACAACGACCTTCTGGATCTGCTGAGCGAGCTCACGGGTGGGGGCGAGGATCAGGGCCTGGCAGGCCTTGATGCTGGGGTCGATCTTCTGGAGGACCGAGATGGAGAAGGTGGCGGTCTTGCCGGTACCGGACTGGGCCTGGGCGATAACGTCGTTGCCTGTGTTGTGTGAGTTTTTGGTCCCTCTTATATTCACGGACTTTGCGGGGTCCTACATACCCTTGATGACAGGCATGATGGCGCGCTGCTGAATAGCAGACGGGCGCTCGAAACCGTAGGCGTAGACACCACGGAGAAGCTCAGGCTTCAGCTCCATCGCATCGAAGGAGTCGGTGGTCTCATCGTAGTTGGACTCGATCTGAGCTGTACGCGCAATTTGTCAGTACAGAGGTTGCTTGTCTGCGGGGCGCTCTCAGTCGCTGTCTCTTATCGCGGCGCATGCGCAAACGGAGATCGCGACGGCGAGCGTACACTCGACTTACCCGCCTCGATATCCTCAAGTCCTTTGTCGGCCATGATTGCGGTGTTGGTATGAGCTCAAACGCGGTGCGCTGAGCTAGTATGTGTGGAAGGCGGTGGTAATCTCGTAGATTCCGCCGCAAGTTTTGAAGATGTAGGTGGTTGAAGTGCGTTGGTGTTGCGGTGGTGTGTGAAAACAGTCGAGCAAGACGGTGTAGAACTTGAAAAGGCACAAAAGATTCTCTCACAAGTGCGGGTACCCCACTTAGCGTGGAACCTTGCCGCTTTCCCAACCCAACTTGTCTTCACTTTTCACCCAACCAACCAATTGTACAATACGGTGCAGTCACTGCAGTGGCAATCAATCACTACACGCGGCTTAAGACTCATCAGTTACTGCAAGCTGAGTATCCGGAACGACGCCTCTGGACCGATTTTTGCCTCCTCGAGGACACGCCGACAACTGCCGAATCCCACATCACTCCTACCGCTTATCACCGACGACATGCACGAGGAGCGTCCCCACGATTTGCCACCGGTGAAGAGGCAGAGAATCGAAGTGGTGCGTGAAGAGGACACCTCCGTGGATGACCTGGATGACTCTTCACTTGTGAGACGCCACCCGTTGGGGTTACGCCCAGCAGGCAACGCTCTGACAACATCAGTCAACCTCAAGACGTCCTTCGGCCTATTCGCGTACCTCCCGGACGAATTAATCTCACAGTTCCTTGAGTACCTCGACCCAGCAACTCTGCTTCGCCTCGGAGGCACATGCCGCGGCCTGTACGCCTTCACTAGAAACGAAGAGCTGTGGCGAGCTCTGTTCGTAGAGTAAGTCGCATCATCATTCTATAGGCGTGTCTCGACTACATGCTGAGACACGTTCAACGGTAGGTCTTCACCCTCACAATTCTCATGGCAAGGCACATGGCGGTCGACATTCCTTTCTCAGCCCTTGATCAAAGAACCCAAAGTCGACTGCTCAAATCTTTTCTCGGATGTGCTGCATAGGCCCTTCTTCTGCGCCTCGGTGTCTCTTAACCAGTATGCGAAGAACATCCCACGTGCAAACGAGATCACTCGCCTGGAGACTCTCACGTTCGATGAGTTCCAGTCTACATGGGTCAATCAACCGTTCATGCTCACGAAAACGGTGACTGAGTGGCCCATCTTCCGCAACTGGTCGACGGAGAGTCTGCTTGAGAAATATGCCAATGTACCTTTCCGCGCCGAAGCCGTGGACTGGCCGCTCAAGACGTACGTCGACTACTTGAACAACAGCCGCGACGAATCGCCACTGTATTTGTTCGACAGAGCTTTCGCAGAGAAGATGGACTTGAAAGTATCGAGCGAGCCGGATGAGTCCGCCGCATACTGGCCACCAACATGCTTCGGACCTGACGCCTTCTCAGTACTGGGCGCACGACGTCCAGACCACCGATGGCTCATCGTTGGTCCCGCAAGAAGCGGCAGCACCTTCCACAAAGATCCCAACGCCACCAGCGCTTGGAACGCTGTCATCACGGGTAGCAAGTACTGGATCATGTTCCCTTCGTCGCCCTCGATTCCACCGCCTCCAGGTGTGTTCGTCAGCGAAGATCAAAGCGAAGTCACCAGCCCGTTGAGCATTGCGGAATGGCTGCTCGGGTTTCACACTGAGGCTCGCAGGACACCAGGCTGCAAAGAGGGTATCTGCAACGCCGGAGAGGTACTCTACGTGCCGTCGGGATGGTACCATCTGGTGTTAAATCTTGAGCCCAGCATTGCAGTCACTCAGAACTTCGTTCCACGCGCCAGGGTTGGAGCAGTATTGCACTTCCTCCGAGACCAGAAACAGAGTATCTCAGGATTCCGAGACGACATCGAGAACCCCTATGAGCTTTTCGTTGAGAGGCTCGGTGAGAAAGATCCCGAGCTGCTTAAGGAAGGGCTGGATGAGCTGGAGAGACTAAGCAAAGGCGCCAAAGGAAAATGGGAGGAGCTAAAGAAACCACAGGACGAAGAGGAAGAGGCAGGAGGCTTTTCATTTGGCTTTGGAGGGGACGATGATGATGTTGAGGTACCATGAGGGTATATACATGTACATAGAGCTTGAGGTCACACTCAGTGTATGTCGCAGCTATACAAGTATTGACACCCGATCAACTCTACAACCCTCTCAAGTCTCAGCGAACTCGTAAGTGTTCTCACGATCCTTCACAGCAACCTTGATCGTACCCTCCTCAACCTCAGCCCCATCAATCCTCAACCCAGCCTCAATAACATCCCCCGTAACCACAGGTCCAACACCCTTGGGCGTACCCGTAAGCACAATATCCCCCTTCTCCAGCGTCATAACCTTTGAAATATCCGCCAACTGCCTCCCAATCCTGAAAAGCATAAGCTCAGTATTATCCTGCTGCTTCACCTCCCCATTAACCTTCAACCACAACTCCACATTATGCGGATCCTTGACCTTGCTCGGCGCGATCGGGCCCGCCACAGGCAGGAAAGTATCGAACCCTTTGGCAATGCTCCAGGGCAGGCCCTTCTTCTTGGCCTCCTCTTGCACGTTGCGGCCGGTCATGTCGATGGTCAGCAGGTAGCTCTCGATCGCCGACATCCAGGCCTCGGTGTCGTTCTCGTCAATGTCGCGCAGCGTCTTGCCGATCACGATGCCGAGCTCGACTTCGTAGTGCAGGTTCACACCGCGGGGGCGCAGGATGGGGCCCTCGGTGGGGAGCAGGATGGAGGAGGAGGGTTTGAGGAAGAAGAAGGGTTGTTTGGGACGCTGGTTATTGAGCTCTTTGACGTGGTCGGCGTAGTTGCGGCCGATGCACATGACCTGGGTGTGTATGTTAGCTTCTCTCTCTCTCTCTCTAGGCTATACGTATACGTTGGTTTGGGGAGTGTGAGATCGCACCTTACGGCAGTTCTGCTTCACTTCTGCGAGAGTCGACATGGCGGCGGTGGGCGTTGTGTAAGCGGATCGTCGGGATGAGAGGGAGAGAGTTGGTGTCGCGAGTCTGAAGGCTCGCGCAGGTAAGGACATCTTAAGGTGGTTGTTTTGCGATCGCAGAGGGGTTCTGCTCAGCAGCTCTCAATTGCAGTAGCTCAAGTGCCGATAACGCAGTGGTGAGTCAAATCATGGAGCTTCCTTCGGCCATGTCGGCACAACATTGTCCGAGCCCGGGCTGTCTTTCAGGCGATTCACAACATCGTATCACGAGATTTTTTTGACGACCTCCCTCTATTTCGTTGACACAATGAAATGAATGAGGTAGTTCCTAAATGGTGGTATCGGCAGATCTCGCATGTCGAAACCACTTGTATGCCAGCGAGACACTGGAGGATGGAATCTACCTACATGTATCTCACCGGGTCGCACTTTTGCAAGTGGTAGTGTCAGCGATTCTCGCACGTCAAATTCATCCTTATGCCAGCGAGACACAAGCAGTTAGTATCTCAGTATCTCACTAATACCCAAGAGGTAGTTGCAGCGATCTTCGCAAGTCGAGATTATCCATGTGCCAGAGAGATACCGCAGGATGGAGTTTAGTATCTCACTGGATCGTACTCTGGCGAACGGTAGTATCAGCAGCTCCAGTATGTCACAATTATACACGTACCAGTGAGACACTGGAGGATGGAATCTA
>QZFA01000262.1:0-29003 GCA_003614995.1 Cladosporium phlei | reverse complement strand
CGACGACATCACCATCGGCTGTGAAGCCTACAGAAACAGCGCATACGGAGATCGAAGGGACGACTCTCGACCAACCTCCCTCGCAGCCGCCAACGACAACATCAACATCAGCGAGGAAACCTGCAGAATCAGCGCATACAGAAATCGAGGAGACCTCTCTCGACCAACCACCTCCGTCAAACACTATAACGATCCTGGACCCAGCAACTGTAACAACCACAGCATCCGCCCCTCACACTGAGAACCAAGAGTCATCCCTCGATCTTCCTCCCCCGCCGCCATCACCGTCAAAAGAAACAAGAGTCACACAAGAGACGAGTCTCAACATCCCTGGGATGACCGTTCACACCGAGCCCGAGCACACATCTGTTGACGGCCCCAAAACTACGGAGAGCCGCATGCCGAAAGCTCACATCGAAGAGAGCGAGTCTGTTCTGGACGTGCCTACGCGGTCTCAAATTTTCACATATCGACCGAGCTCTGCACTCCCGGCTCAGGCTTCAGATGCAGCTGCAGGCAAGGAGAGCTCGAGTTCGAGGCCCGGGGGTGGAATTGTTGTTGCTGACTCCGATGATGATGATAAGAATGATGATGATAAGAATGATGATGACTCTAAGCAGCAGCCCTCACAGGACAGCAGTTCCGGTGATAACAACAACAACAACAACAACAACAATAACAACAAGAACAAGAACAAGAACGAGCAAAATAACGGCATCGGAGGTCTAATTTCCGCCATTCAGTCTGTTGCAAGCCAGCAAGCTGCAGCATCTCCAGGCTCCCAAGACAACAACCAAAATGACGACGTCCAAGCCCGCCCATCAGCAGCGGCCACAGATAACAACGCCTCCGGCCCACGCCCATCGATCACCGGCTTCGCCGTCGGCTCTCAGACCCTAACCCCAGGCGGCTCAGCCCTCACTCAAGGAGGCAGCACCTTCACCGCCCTCCCCTCAGGCTCAGGCCTCCAAGTCGTTGCCCAAAGCTCAACGCTGCGACTAGACGGCGTGGTGCCGCCGGGAATGTTCGCCGTCCCAGGCGTAGTACAGAAGCCGGACTCCGAAGACGAGTACCTCGTGGGCAACAACGCAGTGTCCGTGGGCGGTTCCGCTGTAACGG
Organism: Cladosporium phlei; assembly: GCA_003614995.1. Taxonomy (NCBI): domain Eukaryota; kingdom Fungi; phylum Ascomycota; class Dothideomycetes; order Cladosporiales; family Cladosporiaceae; genus Cladosporium; species Cladosporium phlei. The sequence continues at coordinate 27,884 of QZFA01000262.1, read as the reverse complement.
TTGGAAGTGAAACGTTCTCTGCTCTCCCCGGCGGCTCTGGCGTGCAAGTCGTTAATGGAGATGGTCAGACGAGGACCGAGAGCGTGGTAGCTGTGGCGTCGATCGAGTCGTCGCCTGTGCGATCGGGCGAGGACGATGGACAGTATATCTTCGGGGGTAATACGTTATCCGTAGGCGGGCAAGCTCTCACGATCGACGGGACGACTTTCTCCGCTCTGCCTTCGCTCTCTGGAATCGCCGTTGTGAGTGAAGGGCAGACTTCGACTGCGACTCTCGGAGGGACGGTGGATTTCCTCACCGTAACAGGCGCGAGTGTCACCGCTTTCGCGACGCCGGTGCTTCTTCCTGGCGGCGATAGTAACAATGGCGGTGACAACGATCAACAGCTCGTCACTCTCGGTGGCAGCACTTACACCGCAATCGCTACGGAAGAGTCCCTGCTTGTCATCGACGGCGAGACCGTCAACCCCGGCGAGACGACTGTCATCCACGGCGGGACGGTGGTGCTGAGCGGTACCAACCTGGTAGTCGCAAAAGCGACGGCCTCTTCTATGCACGGATTAGGCGATGCGATCATGAGCGGTCTCGGCGGAGGACCTTCTTCTTCATCGTCTCCGGGAGATGATGATAATGAAACCGCGACTAGCTCATCCGGACCAAATGCTGAGGAGACTGGTGCCTCTAGCGACGGTGCCTCTAACGACACCGGTGATGATTCCACCACTGATCAAAGTGGAGCCATGCCAGGCGCGCAAGTTGCGTTTGGCTGTCTCATTGCATCAGCCATGTTTGCTTTAGCTTTGATGTGAGGAAGTGAGTGAGCGACCACGAGGCTCGACATGCATCGTATTCCACTTTCACATGATGAATGTCTGGAATAACACGATACTTTGCATTGCATGTGCATATAATGTTTGCTTTGAAATGTTTGTCAGCGGGTCTTTTGACCAAAACAAACGATACCGATACATGCCTTAGATACCCTATTAATGAGATAACACTGTTGCTGTCCCACAAGACCTTCCTTCCATACTGCAGCTGACCGCTGTGTTCCGACATTGATAAATCCGTGCTGCGTGTCTTAGTCTAGTAGTTTACCTCGTGGATGTTCCGTGGATGTAAAACCTTTTCACAATAAGCCCAGCGTTACAGCAATTAATCACTCACACTCACACTCTTGCCAAACCTTGACAACAACCATGATGGAAATCTGGGAGATCGCCATGTTCGCTTTTCTCAGCTGCATCTTCACGCTTGTACTTTTGTGGACTTTGTGGGAGATCTTTGGTCGGAGACCGCCGAAGGATGTCTACCTGGGCACTCAGAGGGGAGGATGACGGACGCTGTCGTGCGGACTTGCGACACGGCACGATGCGGGAACACGTGGAGCTGAAATGTCGACGTTGCAGGGCATCTCGTCGTTTGATAAACAAAAGGAAGAGAGAGGTCTGAGGAGTCACTAGGTGGAGTCCCGGAAACTTCGATTCTGGACAGGACAGGGAAAACACATTCTCTGCGATCATCCCCAGCGGTCACACCCAGGAAACTAAGCATAACTACACCAAAACACGATCAGCGGCCAAGCTCATTCGAAGCTCAAGGCATCATGCGGATCTCGGTGAACAGCCCGGCGTTGCGCACTCGGTTGAAGTACGGCTCGCCCAGAGTGGCCGGTGTCAGGATACCACCACCCATCTTGTGCGCCGGAGTCTGATCGCGTGCGATGGTGATGGCAGCTTCGGCGAGCAACATGCCGGTCAAAGCGTACATGCCACCGTCGTATCGCATGCGTCCCATCACGCGCTTCGGGTCGCTCGGGTCGGTGACATCGGCGTGAGCGATGGCGCGCCATTCGATGTACTCTTTGCTGGCTTCCCTGGGAGTTTGTCAGTCTATGCTCGGGGGAAACGAAACGATCGGAATACTCACTCTTTGCTTGGGCCGTCACCAGGCTGAGTAACGAGGCGCTGAAGAAGCCAACGAACAGGAGGCAGCATGAGCGCGAGGAAACCAAACATGAGCCCAAAGTGGAGGGCGAGGCCATGCAGCATGCCCTTGGCGCGCATGTAGGCGCTGAGGTGGAAGTTGGGACCGTACATGTTGCCGCCTTCATACAGACTCCACGAGCGGTACACGATCGGAGTATCCGTAGGGCCTTGGATGCTGTCGGCGAGAACTCCGCCGAGGTCCTTCTCGGTGCGCAGGCCGGTTAAGCGCTCGACGATGGATTTGCTGAAGTTCTGTTGAGGCGGTGTCACTGTGGAAAGGTTCCACGGGGAGAATGCTTTGGCCATGTCGGACAAGCCATAGCTGTCGAGAAGAGTGAGGACCGTGGACAGGGTGCCGCCACTCGCTGAAGCCTTCAACTCGTGAATGCTGAAGATGACCTCTCCGGTGCCCACGCCAAGCGTTCTACGAATGTGCGATACGAGCGCCCAACACATGAGGTCGGATGGAGCAGACTCTACACCGTTCTGAGGGATGATGATCGCATCGTTCGACTTTGCCTTGTCGTGGTACTTGGTGACCATGTCGCGAACCCAGGGGAGTTCTCCCGTGACGTCGAGGTAGTGGGTGCCGGTCTCGGCGCAGGCTTCGACGACGGCGGTTCCATACTTGTGGTAGGGTCCAACGGTCGAAATGAGGACCTTTGTCGTTTTGGCCAGACGAAGGAGATCAGCCTTTTCGAGCTGGCAGATCTCAATGGCGGGCTGGACACGATCAGGGTTCTGCGATCGCAGCTCCCCGGCGATGGTCTTCAGCTTTGCCTCGGAGCGGCCTGCAATCGCCCACCTGAAGTCCGTCGGCAGGCTTGCGGAGATGTGTTCTGCAGTGAGCTTGCCGGTGTAGCCTGTGGCGCCGAAGACTACAGCTTCATACTGACGCTCTGACTTGACCATGATGGGTGGACTTGTCGATGTCTCTGTTTGGATGGTTTGTGGAAGTGAGGATAGAGGATAGGTGGGGCGTGGAGTGAAGAGGGGAGCAAGGCTTGTGACAGGACGATGACAATATACTTATGTAGTTTGTGCTACTAGACTTCACTTGCCGTCGCTTCCAACAAGAAGACGGCGTTGTATCTGCTCTAAGGCATGACGTCCGATCCTGGCTGCTGTTCGGGTGGAAGCGACGACTCGGCTCGAACCCTGGAATTACTAGTGCCAAGGCGCTACAACACCGCTTGGAATTTCGCACCGCTCCATATCGACGACTCTCGACTCTCCATCTGTGACAACACCCAGCGACTTTCGGTCATTGCAAACAGGTCAGCCTCAACACAATGACGAAGAGAACCAAAAGTACGTTCTGCCCCCACCAACCTCACACGCCATTTTTGCGACAATCCAGCACACCCGCGCGAACCGCTAGCCCATGTTGCGCGCATCCACGAGACGAATGCTAACAACTTCTTGCAGAGGTCGGAATCACCGGTAAATACGGTACCCGGTACGGACGCACCCTCGAACATGCTCGACACACTCTCTGGACCATGGACAACAACTAACGTGATTCCTCCAGTTATGGTGCCTCGCTCCGTAAGCAGGTGAAGAAGATCGAAATCTCTCAGCACGCCCGCTACACCTGCACCTTCTGCGGCAAGAACTCCGTCAAGCGTCACTCCACCGGTATCTGGGACTGCAAGTCTTGCAAGAAGACTGTCGCCGGCGGTGCCTACACCCTCTCGTACGTCGAACCGCCAGCGCCCCGAGCGCGGATGACCCCACGCACAACGGACTCTTACTAACACCTCCACAGGACCCCTGCCGCCGCTGCCACCAGGTCGACCGTCCGTCGTCTGCGCGAGATTGCTGAGGTATAGATGGGTTATGGGATCATGGAAGAATCATGATGGAGTTCAATGAGCGCTTTTACGTCTGCAGCGCAGGGAGATAACTGTTGCGGACAACGAAAAAATTCCTTCAATCTTCCAAAGACCTTCCATGACTTGTGTTCTCTGGAGTGTGGTTTCATCGAGGTGGAAAGTACTCGAATGCGAAAAGGTTTACAGGAAGCGCTCCGGTATTGTTCACCAGCATCACCCACCACCGGCCGCCACACTTTTCTGTGACTCCGCAAGCAACGAGCACATGTGCGGCTGGCCGAGATACCACACCGAATTAGATTACGAAAAGCAATACCAGATATGTCCCAAGACACATCGAGCCCACGTCTGCCAGTCCAAGCCGAAACACCTTGACCACCACCATGATGGCATCGATAGCGTATCCGGGATTAGTGAGGCTAGCCCGAAGATATCTGCAAGGGCAAGATTGCACGAGAGAGCATGTAGTAGGCAGAGGCAAACGTAGGTAAGACAGTGCCTGATAGAAGTTCAAGCGCATGACCGGCTTAGTCGCACAAGAAGCCTATCAGCTGAACGGCAGACGCCACGGTGGACACCACCAGACGCGCGATGACTCCCACTGGGTGTGGGATATAGCAGCACTTTGCAATGGAACACGACCCGTCTCGTCTATTTGATTGACCGTGACAGCAAAGTCTAATATTGTCGTGGTTGTGATTGTCGCTGCCGCCTTATTGTTGCCGACGGACCAGCCGGCTGCACGTGAGTGGCTACCTCCAGATTACGGGAAGGGTTCCCGCGTACATGGTTTAAAGGGCAAAGCCAGGCTCTCTCTCGCTTCTACATCTCACGACCAACACCTTTGCACCCATTACTGTACACTTTACACTCTCTTTCCGCAGAGCGCCCTTGCTAAATCATTAGAGGTCGCCTCGGCATGGCGGAACAATGCATAGTTTGTTTGGGCGATTTGCGAGACCAACTCGCCACCCAAAACACCACTGCTGCGGCCGAGCCCGATCTGCCAGCTGAAGCGCGCGCGCATGCTCACGCTCATGCTGCTGCTGGTGACGACGGCGACAAGCAGCAGCAGCTCGCCAAGAGCCTGTTGCGCAACACCACCCTCACCACCAAAAGGTACCGCCATCACCTCCCAATAATATCGCCCGCCTATCCTGTGCTTTCGCGCACGTGATGCGATTTATTTCCATACACGCTGGAGTCCTGCAGTGGCTCACACTCCCGCAACGCTGCGACTTCCACTCTTGGACGGCTTGAAGACATTCGCCGGATGAGCTTGGAAGGTGAGGTTCTCCCTCTATTCTGCACATGCCGCCGAGTCCCTGGAGGCCTCCAGTCCGTGTTTCCTTGTCTTGAACACCATGCTGACATACGTTTGCTCACAGTATCGACGACGATGAGGAAATCGTAGCCCATCTTCTGCCCTGCGGACACGACCTGCACAACGCATGCCTCAAGCCTTGGGTCGAGCGCGCAAACAGCTGTCCCATATGTCGCGCCAAATTCAACTCCGTCGAGCTCCGCGAGGCCATCGGCGGCACCGTCATCGACAGCTATGCCGTCCAGGATAAGGTGCAAGAGGCCGAGATCGACCCATCCATGATCATGGAGGACGAGCTGTTCGCCGTGGAAGTCTGGGAACCATGCCTTGTTTGCCAGAGTCCCGACAACGCGCACAGTCAAATGTTCTGCGACGGCTGCGACAAGGCGGTGCACATCTTCTGCGCGGGCTACGACGAGGCACCAGAGGTGTGGTACTGTGAAACTTGCTTGGTGGACACCGAGGAAACCCTTTCGCGCCCAGGTCTACCTGCTGCCGTGCGTAGGCGAACCCGACAACGCAATGCGCCAGCCGGCAGCAGGCGTCTCGGTGCGCAAGAGGATACTTCTTGGGCGCGCGTATGGCAGAGTGTGTCGCGCCGCCTTGACATCGACCTCGACTTTCCATTCGACGATGAACCTGCGAGAGACACCAGGACACCACAGCAGCGGAGAGAGTTTCAACAGTGGCAACGACGCTTCGAGGTGGCAGACCGACAAGGTGCCACGAGCCGTCTTCGCGACATCGCCTCCCATTCACATCCATCTCAAACAGCGCCTGCACCAGAATCGCAGGAAGAACTGCGCGCTTGGAACGCCTTCGATAAAGCAAGAGAGCTTCATGAGCAGCCGAATACCCGCAAGAGAAAGGCTACTGCTTCACCAGCTTCACCTCAAGAACCCGAACCGGAACCCAGGAAATTAAAAAGACCTCGGCTTCGCAGACCCGCAGCGAACGCAGGCTCGCCACCGGCAGAGTCATCTCGTGCAGCTGCGCAGCGTGGCCCAATAGAAGGGACTACATTCCTGTCTTCTCTGCTCCGCGAAGTCGAAAACAACGCCTCCTCAGCAGGCTCACCAGGTCCCTCAAGTCCACAATACTCACCGCGAAACTCATCACCCGCCCGCTCACCGGGTTCGTCAGGATACGGTTCGCCTCACGCATACTCAGTAACGCCACCAATGTCTCCGACCGGCCATCCAAATTCGCCGCACATGCCACTATTTTCACCCTTCTCCCCAGCCGTTGCGTCTCAGGATCAAGAGGACGCTGCTCGGCCTCGTCCACGTCCACGCGGACGGCGACGCGATCATCACGACAGCGGATACGATGAGAATTACCACAGCGGCGGCGATGCATTATCGCCCAGCCGCAACATGTCCTACTCGGCAAAGGAGGAGATTCAACGCATGGTCAAAATCGCCCTAAAACCACGCTATGTGGACAAGACGATAAACAAAGACCAGTACACAGACATCAACAGAGACATTTCCCGCAAGATGTACGACCTAGTCGGCGATGCATCGGCTTTGGCGGATCAGGGTGCCAGGGAGAGGTGGCAGGGAATGGCAGCGGAGGAGGTGCGGAAGGCTGTCGCTAGTCTGGCTGCGCAGCCGACCGCAACGTCTGGTTGATCTTGTGCGTGTGAAGTAATACAGTGGAGAGGACATGGAAGGAGACAGCATTGGCATCAAGGGTTTCCACAGCACCGGCGTTTCTGGAAGGAGCAAGTTTGAAAGGCTCCTGTTATGTAGATACCCCCGGATACATGAATTTTATGGATGAACGTGCAATTCTTGATTTTTTACTGCTCTTAGCTCTACAGCACAGCATCGCGAAATACCGCTACAACAATTGTGCTTTCGGGTCAGATCGCAACTTCCTGACGCCTACTTCTGTCCGATGCGTTGAATCCATATCAGCATATCAGCTTGGCATGGTCGTTCCATCACAGGTATCACAGGCCGGATCTCCGAGCTCTCCCACTCCCTCGGCCGAGCCTGGGGTCTTCTACTGGCTGTTGAGTTGCATGCCGATGCCGGCGACATGCTTCTGTTGACTACATATATTCTCATCAGCAACTAGAGACCTACATTTCATACCCAGCTTGTCAAATAAAGCATTTGATCTGCGTTGAAGAGCATTGCAGCATTGCAGCATTGACACAAAGAACATAGTCATCCAATCATCGTCAAAATATCGAACATCATCGGACAGCACAAAGCTGCAACAGAAATCGATCCATCAACTGTATCTATCCAAACCATGTCACCCACGCCTCAGTCAAGCAGGCAACAGAGACAACATGACGTCGTCGTCCTCGGGTAAGTACTAAGCAACAGACCTAGCCTGCCCAGCCTTACTACCCGCCACATTGATCCCCCTCAACCCAGAAACCATACAACTAAACAACCAATCCAAACCTGCAGAGCCGGCGTAACAGGTCTAACAAGCGCCCTCTTCCTCACCCAAGCAGGCTACAAAGTCACTGTCCTCGCCGCCCATTTTCCGGGAGATAGCAGTATCGAGTATACCTCGCCTTGGTGAGTTTCAAAGCATCGTCGCTGTTCCACGATATCGTATCGCAACAGACCTGTTGACGACGGCGTGCAGGTCTGGAGCTCACTGGTTACCTCATGCGCGAGCCCATGAGCCCGAGATATGTGATTGGGATGTGCAGACTTATGAGTATTGGTTGGATATGATGAGGAAAGAACAAGAGGAGATCGAGATGAAGGGGAGTATGGGAGTGATGAGGTCGGGGTTGAAGGTGAGTCGAACGCTTGAGCAGGCAAGAGAAGCGAAGGAAGGGAAGCAAGGATGATCGAAGACCCTCCCAACGACCCAATCTGACCTCTCTCTCTCTCCCAGCAAACCGACTCGTACGAGTTCTGGGACACATCTCCCGACTACGACATCTGGTACGCGCCACACGTCGAGTCCTTCCGACAACTCTCCCCTTCGCAATCGCCAATCTCAAAGATCAACGCCAGAACTCCGCCCGGAGCACCTCAAATATCGCACGGAGCCTACTACAAAGCCATGAGTATAAACGTGCCGCAATACCTCCTCTACATGCTCGCCCAAGCCCGGAGCCGCGGCGTAGAATTGGTAAAAGCGCGGCTAGACACATCGAAAGGATTCCTGCACGCGCTGAAAGAAGCCGAGGAGCTGATATTGTCAGCATCCCACTCTCAACCCTCCCCGAACTCCTCCTCCCCATCATCAACCTCAATCACCTGCTTCATAAACGCCACCGGCCTCGGCGCCCTAACCCTCTGCCCGGACCCCAACATGTACCCCATCCGCGGCCAAACAGTTCTAGTCAAAGGCGAAGCCCACTCCACCATCACTCGCGTCGGTGTCGGCTCCTCCTACAGAGCCTACTGCATTCCGCGCCCAGGCTCAGGCACCACGATCCTAGGCGGGACGAAAGAAGAAAACGTCTGGGAGTCGGAACCTGATGAGACCGCGACGGAAGAGATTCTGAGGCGAAATGCGTGGCAGGTTCCGGAGTTGTTGACGGGGGATGATGGAGGGTTTGAGGTGGCTAATGTGCAGTGTGGGTTGAGGCCGGGGAGGAGGGGAGGGCCGAGGGTGGAGGGAGAGGTTCTGGATGTGGATGGTGATGGGAGGAAGGTGAGGGTTGTGCATTCGTATGGGCATGCTGGAGCTGGGTATCAGAATTCGGTGGGGAGTGCGAGGAAGGTTGTTAGGTTGGTTGGGGAGAGTGTTGCGGTGGCTGAGGGGGTGCAGGCGAAGTTGTGATTTGTATAGCAACTTGGAAAATGGCTGATTGTGGAAGGGGTTTGGGGTATCTAGATCACCGTGGGACGACAGCCTTCCTGTGAAATCGGCGGCGCGACTTTCCCTTCACATAGCATCTTCGTCCACTGCATTTCCACCAGCCTTCACGGTCTGATTCTGCTTGCTAGAAAGCTGGCGCAAGAGGTCGCCTACGACCCTCGCGTTCTCGTCGGTTTGCTGCTGTACTTGACTCTCCCCAACGGTGTTGAGAGGGCCGAACAGCCACATTTCCTGCAAGTGGCGGACGAGCATTTGCAAGTCTTCGGAGGCTTTGATCTGTTTTTGGGATTCCGTTCAGCTTGATGTTTCGGGAATTCGATACGACGAAGATGGAATAAAAAGGGAATAGAACAAAACAATTGAGAAACATCATAGACTGCGACTTCTTGATATTCCGGTGTGAAATAATTATAAAAAAATGGGAATGTTGATGAAACGGGGTCCGGGTAAGAAGAACGGTCATACTCACCAGGTGCGCCGTCTCGACTTCCATCTGGAACTGCGTGTTTGCAGCTGTGTTGCGGTCGGTTTGGTCATTCTGTGAGTGATGATTCCTCCGTCAGCCCGCCGCGATATGCCTGGTCGCTGCCTCGAAGCAATGTGATGATTGATCATCCGGGAAGAAAACGCACCGAAGCCAGTTTGGCAAGCGCTTCGAAGTGCGCGATTATGACATTTTTGTATGCTTCTATTTTCTCTGTTTGGTTTGGGGTCAGTTCTGATATGTTTGGAATGGCGAGTTTTCGATGTCGCGAGGGGTTCCGACGTACTGACGAGAGCAGGCCTGTTGCGCAGGAGAGCGGCGGCTTTTGCGTCCATGGTTGTGTAGATCCGCTCAAGGGAAAGTCATGCTGGTCATGCTGTTGTGTTGCGGTGTGTGTCTTGGACGCTCAATGTTTCGAGGAGTCGGGAAGTTCGCGTTGTTGTTGTTCCTTCACTTCTTCTTCCTGACGACCCTAACCCTACTTACACTCACCACTGGCATGACATGTACGTTTTCTGGATGCTCACATCAAATACTAACTTGCTGTCAGTTAGCAGAGGACTGTGAAGATAACACTGTTCAAAATAGAGGACTATCGTACAAACAAAATAGGATACATGTGATGATTACGTCGAGCCGAGGTTCACGATGCTGACTTCAAGCCGTGGATCGACAGACATCACCACAAACTCCCGTCAGACCTCATTCATCCAGACTTCTATCACACATCTTACTCTAACCTATCCAGGAGTAACAGCACATCACCAGATATGGCGAAGGCAACTCCCACTCTCTTCGAAGTCCCCATCGGCAACTCCGGCAAAGTGACCGTCAACGAGGTCAATGAGAAAGTGTACCTCGTGACGTTCGCAAGTCCTCCAGACAATCGCCTCACAACAGTCAGTTGCCACGCCCATCTATAGCATATAAAGGCCTCTAAGCCAGAGTAACAAAAGACTAACAACCCCACCAGTCCTTCGTCAAAGCCCTGCACCTGACCCTCGACATCCTCCAAACCCAGTATCCACCAGGCGTCGTCGTCACCACGAGCGCCCTCACGAAGTTCTACTCAAACGGGCTCGATCTCGACCACGTCAACTCGACTCCCGGCTTCTTCACAGAGACTCTCTATGCCCTCTGGCACCGTCTGCTGACTTTCCCCATGCCGACTGTAGCCCTTCTCAACGGGCATACCTTTGCGGGTGGTTTGATGGTCGCTATGATGCACGATTACAGGATCATGAACCCTCACAGAGGGTACCTGTGTTTGAATGAGCTTGAGTTGGGAATGGGGCTGCGACCGCCGATGTGTAGTGTTTTCAGGGAGAAGGTTGGGGCTGCGACGTTCCGGAGACTGATTTTGGAGGCGGTGAGGTTTAAGGTGAGTTTTCTTGGGGTTGGGAGAGAGGCTCGTTCTGTTCTTGTTTTTACTCGTTTCGGAGACGGGCTTTGCTTGCCACAATTACAAGACGCATGCTGACTTACCCATGCAGGCTCTCGACGCCCTCGAAGAAGGCCTAGTCGACTCCCTCGGAGGCCTGGACGAGGCGCTCACTTTCATCGACGAGCTCAAGCTCGTGTCGAAGGCCCAGCCGGGCATCTCGGGCAAGATCGCTTACAGTGATCTGAAGAGGGAGATGTACAGGCAGACGGTCGAGTACTTGGAGAATGGAAGGGAGGAAGCGGTTCAGGAGGCTGTTCTTGCTGAGAAGCAAGCGAAGGAGGCTGCTCTAAGGGAGAAGAATGTCAAGGCGGCAACTTGGGTGAAGGCGAAGCTTTAGGATAGTTGTCTTGTGGTTTGGACTCGGTTAGATTGGTTACCTGGTCTTATTATTAGGGGATTCGTTTTACAGTTGATGTATGATATGGCGTCGCCACTTAATGATGACTGGATCACACGACTGACACTCAACTCCTCCTCCTCTGCAGATGATTAACACAGCACGACAGTACAAAGAGGAAGGCAACGCGTCACCTCACTACAGCGTGGCCATCACACCTTCCGCAACGAGAAAAGGCTGTACGTTATGTATACATACATATATGTAAGCAGTCAGCGATCTCGGAGTAATTGGTGGCAAGCCTTCGGAGAAGGCCCTAAACTCACAATGGTTACTATACATGTATCCGCTTCATCTCGATGATCTTGTATTTCTAAATCGGTTCGCCAAGTAGAGGACGTTAGTACTCATACGCGCGTAGAACGGGAGGCAAGAAATTTTGATCCTCTCTTTGCCCCTCCTCCTCCTCTCAATTCCGCTCCGCTATAGACGGTAGCAGTAGAATTAGTTCTTACTAAATCGGCCATGATTCGGCGAGAGAGAAGGGAGGGGAGGGGAGGGAGATCTCGGATGGGTCTCTTTTGCCACTTTGCTCGGCTCATCATCACTTGACAGCGGCATACCGCGCGTGACCGTTGCAGAGCCGCGAGGCTAGGCCAGACTGTCGTCGTAGTAGTAGTAGTCACGAGATGTCGTCTTTCTGTTTCAGCTGCGAAGGAGTTTCACCAAGGACTGCCCTGCCTCACGTCTCCTTCCAGAACGTGATCTCCGGGACCCGGCTAGGCGTTACTACTTTGTCATCAAACGAATTGCGGCCTCCAGCGACGTGGCCTGTGTTTCGCAGCGGCGGATTCGGCGCGGCTTGCGGGTGCTCGCTCTTTTTCTTTCGTTTTCCTTTTTTCTAGATGGCTTCCAGAAAGTCGGGCATGGCTGGCTCTCGGACGCCGTCGCAAGTTGCACGTGCCTGGCGATCTAGGGGATTTGGGAATCGTAGGACTGTGTCACGCTTGTGCTTGAGCGCTTCGTTCACGAGGACAGTAGTGCCAAACATGGTCCTCCTTCAAAAGGAGCTGAAGGTCAGTAATAATAGTTTGGATGATTACTCTCTGTAACATCAGCATCAACCTGCCGTCCAGGTCTCTTCACCACCCGCTGCCGCCCATCAACGGCCGCCACGGCTGGCAGATACGAAGGCCATACGGAGGCCATCCCAAACACGCTACCAGAAGGCAAGAAGCCGCAAGAAATAGGTGGCGGGGAGGGGAGAAGAGCATTTCGCCATCCACAACGGCGGCCTACCACTGGACTCCCCCCTTCAAAGGGCCCGCGGGCTCAAGCCTCACCATCGTCTCTGCGCAATCCCACTCCACGTGAGAAGTGGAAAAAGGGAAAGGACTCCAGGACCGGCCGTTCCCTGTGCCGCAATTTGTCGCCGCGCGCCGTGCGTTTCACAACGTCATGGTGAAGCCGGCCCTGAGGTGGGTTGGAGTAGGTAATAATAACCGTGATGCCAGAGCCAGCAGTCGAGACGAGGGCTCGGGGCGTGGAAGGTGGGCGGGCGCCCTTCTAGCGAGCTTCTGTAGGAGAAGACGTGCCTTGTGTGGTGTCGCTACCGGTTAAGGGGAGACAGACATGTGACATGGATCAGTAAATGGACTCATGTAGAGTACCGGTAGACGCTTCCTCGGATACAACTGCGTGAGGATGATTTAAGATGTGGTCATGCCCCCTGGCAGCACAGCCGCACAATATATCCGCATCCTATTCCTGTGAGTTTGTTTTGCTAGCTCCCGACGACTGCTCGGAGTTGCCGTCCGATTTCTGCTTCAGGCTGCATGCAGACAGGTTTAGTGATCCTCTGCGATCGCATATATGGGTGCGGGACGTCCTATTCCCTGGACCTGCAGTTGGCAAGTCTCCACGCCGCCACGCGTATATGTGAGAGAGTGATACACTTTCGGTTGCCGACGACCTCTCAGAAAAGCTGCCGTTGACCTACAGGCGCCGGCGTGCGTGGTGAAACATGGGCTAGGGCAACATCAATTTCCCGCTTGACTCGACTTCATCGCCCATCCGGCAGGCAGGCCAATGGCGAGGATGCCGCGAGTTGGATCCGCCGCGTGGTCACTGCGCCGGTTGCAGGGCTGCAGGCATGGCTTGGACGATTTATCGGCCATCTGGCATGGCGGTGAACGAAGTGCTGCTTGCTGACAACCTTAGGCGGGCCTCCCGATGACAGAACGAGAGAAGGCTTGTGCGTGCTGCAGTCTTCCACTCGTCGACGTCGCCGCAGTTCTTGGGGAGCGGAAGGGCAATCTCGCCGTTGACGTTATGTGGCGCCCGAGTATAGGTATAGATAGATAGACGAGCAGGCGCACGCCGACCTTTGGGAGATCTCTTTCTAAGTTTGTCCAGTGCATTTTGCGCTCCTTGCTGCATACGATTCCTACTGCTTGTCTCAATATCTTAACACACGTTCTTTTAATCCGGCCGACATCATTGATCTTTCCCCGTGTTTCTCGATTCCGCCGACCATACACTACGACCAACACTTCTACAGCACCACTCTTCTTCTCACGACCGCTGTGACAGTTCGGACCTCACTTCCGAGACTCTGATCCAAAACCACGCGTCCACTATCATCGATCAAGACGAACAGCAGATAACCGCTGGCCGGCCCTAACTAATAGCTCGAAGCTGAAGCATTGGAAAGCATCATCCTCAGTCTCGACATCGCCAATCGACACAGATCATCGTGTTGAAAGGGTTTGGATTAGGTATCCTTTGACATCCAGAAGCTGCGACAACAACCTTTTTCCAAACATTAATTTTCGATAATCAACCGACACATCCGACGGTCTAATCAGCTCATCACGCACTCGACACAGCATCCAGGGTACGACCTTGAAAGCCGTCTGAACGAACGAGACCGCTCGAAACTTCGTCGTCACCCGCCGCAGAGAGAGAGAGAGAGAGAGAGAGAGTCATTGATTCTGTCCTTCAATTCCGACCTCGGCCTTCCAGAGTTGCAGTTCTTCCAGCCATCACTCTTGCAATCTTGCCCGTTGGTAGCTCTGAAGAACAAAATCGGCAGCAGCGAATCGCTTGATAGGAGCGAATCAGCAGCGGCTAGTTTAGCAATCGAGGCCATCCCCGTCTCACGATCTCCCGGGAGGGTTTCGCGTCCCAAGATAGCAGGGCGAAGGCAGGGACGAAACAAGGCTTGGACGCTACCGCGGTTTCCGGCTAGCTCTCCCGCAAGCACGGAGCTTCCCGAGTAGGGAGTAAAAGTCGAAACCCAGTCGGCAGCTTCTTGGCAGGCAGACGCAAGCCGTCCCTAAAACTGCACGGTGCACCCTGCCTGCAACGCGCAGCCATTTTTTGTTTCCTACAGCAGAAACGCGTCTTGTCCAGCATACCCAAGCATCAGACCCCGTTGCCTACCGCACACCACCACACTACCACCACCACCACCACCACCACCAACACCCTGACCAACGTGTCGATACATACAGGTACGTGACCGCGCGCGAGAGTGCCACTGGCTGCTGTTCCGCGCCACCCCCATCCATCCATCCATCCCATCCCATCACCTCCTTTTTCAGACGGTCAGATCAGGCAGAGAAAGCATCGAGTGAGGCAGCACGTCGAGTGACGAGTCCGACTGAGCGCGCGATCCTCCGCCCGCCGCCGCCGACGCCGCGTGCACACGCCCTCTTTGCATCACCCTCTCTCCCTCCCTCTCCCTCTCCCACTACGCACTCGCACCTGCCAATCCATCCCATCTCATCCCCGACTCCATCCCCGTCCTTCCGCCGTCACACCGCTCTCTCTGCCTGCCCGCCCGCCAATTCCACCCACTCACCCGAGTCTTTCATTCATTCTTGCATTTACCAACAACGCTCCTTCCACAACAACACCACCTCGTCGCCGCCGCTGACTCTCCTTCCGCCGCTACAGTCCTTTTGTCGCATCGCCTCTTTCTGCCTGTACTCTTCTTACACAGAAAGCTGTGACCTTCCACCGACGCACGACCTCCCGTCTGAACAGACCACCAGAGCCTCCCACTCCCCGCGACCGCACCCACGCGTCCGCAGTACTCGCCTTTGCTCACTGCCTGTCTGCCTCGTCGAGGTCACGCATTGTTAGCCTCCGCATCGCGTCTGGTTGACCGCCCACGCGCCCACTCGCCGTTGCGGAAACTTCTGCCCAGTCAGTAAACCTCCGTGTGCCGCGCAGTTTCACACGATCAGAGGGCGAAGGAGACTCACAGGCCGTTACATGTCGCTGCCGTCTGTCGGCCGCCTCCTGCTCTCGCAGTCTGACAAGAGGAGGGACTCGCCGCTCGAAGAGATGGACCTCAACACCTTGCTCAATACTAACAGGCATGCTATAGCCGCAGGCCACCCCAACATGCAATACGAAGTCCCCATGCCGCTCACCATGGCCCACGACATGTCAGGCCCGACCCACTACGGCCAGCAAAACCTCTACGTCCCCAACGGTGCCTCGCGGATAAAAACCGAGACCGGCTCCGAACGGGGCGCCTCTCCTCACACATCGGAGCAGTCGTCGCGCTACTCGTCCCAAGCGCCGCCGGGCAGCATGGCCTACCAGCAGATTGCCAGCCAGCTGACGAACAGCATGCGCTACCCATCGCCCACACAAATCCCTGGTGGCAACATGCCGCTCATACAGCATAGCTACCACCCCAACGCTCCGTCAGATCAGGCATATTCGCAAGCTCAGATGGGCGCGGTGCAAGCACCTGTACAACAGGATTCGGTGTCGATTGATGGCAACTCCCGTGCAAGCAACCCCTTACCCAAGGCTTTTGCTTGTTCGACGTGCTCCAAGGGCTTCGCTAGACGTAGTGATCTGGCAAGACACGGTAAGCCACACTTAGAATGAGAGGAAAAGAGACGAGACTGACAATCTTCTAGAACGCATCCACAGCGGTATCCGCCCTCACGTCTGCGACCATCCAGGTTGTGGCAAGCAGTTCATTCAGCGCAGTGCTCTGACTGTGCACTCTCGCGTTCACACTGGCGAGAAGCCTCACATGTGTGAACGTTGCGGAAAAGTATGTCACGTGTCTTACCCATCTTGCAAACTCTGCTAACAACTTTCCAGCCTTTCAGCGACAGCAGTTCTCTTGCCCGTCACCGCAGGATTCACTCTGGCAAGCGTCCCTACAAGTGCCCGTACGCAGACTGCCAAAAGACATTCACCAGGCGTACGACGCTCACCAGACATCAAAACCACCACACTGGAACCATTGAGGAGTCAGAGGCTGCCACCGCCGCGATACTGGCTTCCCGCGTGTCGATGGCTACCCAAAGATCGAGAGGCTCAGACGAGGAGGAAGGTTATTCTGAGGCTGGCAAATCACCCATGCCACAGCACCCCAGCCGTCCTTCGTCGGTCTCCCCAGGCTCCGCCATGAACGGTGTACCTCAGCTGCAGAGAGGAAACTCCGACTACTACATGCAAGCCATGGCGGCAGCTGTGCCAGCTCACATGCGCTCTGACATGGCACCTTCACCCAGGTCTGGCTCTCCCGCGCAATACCAAATGCCAGTCAACACTTCGGCCCAGCGCCCTCCTCTCACCTCCAATCCTTCTTCCGGATACAACCCGCCCCACACTCTCGAGCCCTCGGCCGCACCCCACGGCCAGCAACAGCATGGCAGCGCCACCAACAGCCCTCACATGGGCCACGCCATGGGCTGGCAGTCACCTCACGGAGGTCTGTCTGCGAACGGCCAGCAGCAGCAGTACCACTACGCAGATGCCAACAGCAACTACGGCGTGAACCCAGCTGCTCAGATGTACTACGAACAACAGCGTCCTCATAGCACTGGTCCGATAGACTACCAAAACCAGATGCGCGGCCAGGAGATGTGGGCTCAGCACCAGTCGTAGGACGGCGATGCTGATTCCCCGTCGACTACCGAAGGCGAGGCTGTACCCGACGACGAAATCGACACTTAGTTGGTGGTAGCGTCAAGTGTGAGCAAGCAATGGACTACACAAAGTCATCTTTCCTTCTTCAAGGCGGTGGAGTTCTAAGGGCAAAGAAATCACCGGATATACCCCCAAAGCCTCCTCTTCAGGACGGACTGAACTGGCTGGCCGCGCGTTCGTGGCGTTCAACTTGCATCGGATCGGCTGTTTTGAAACTTTTTGATTGCATGCGACCATGGCGTTCTACTGGAATTCCACCTCAAAAATCGACCCTTTTCCTTTGTACCAACGGCGCTCATCATCGAAACCGGCACCTAGCCAACCTAATACCGCAACATCGCAACACCGCACTAATACTATCCTCGCTCATTCCCAACACATGCCCACCATCGGCCGACCCGGAATCTCGCAGAGTTCCATCAAAAACAGCATTAACAACAACGCAAGACAGTCATCGCGACTGCATCTCCCACCATCATCGCCAACATCACTCTTTCGCTTTATTTCCCGCTTGCATCAAATGAGTGTATGACTGGAGGGGTGGATGTGTATTATATTTTAAAAAAGGAACGCGGAGGGGAATCGGGCGGTACTTTGGAGGGGGAACAAGACCTCAGTGCTACAGGCGCTTTACGGGCTGTGTTTGGGGGATGTAATTTCTTCCCTGGTCATCACGGATGGGATGGAAGGGAGAAAGGCATGGTAGAACGTGTGCATTTTACTACAGCTCGAGGATTGTTACTCTAATACTCATCTCTCGATCAAAATCCTCCTGTACGTTATCCTGTCAATTGATTGTAGTCTGATGCATGTGATCGTCGTTCGTTCGTTGCACATGCGCCTGTATGTGGTGCTATGGTTGCGCAACATGATGGAGCTGTCTGTTTCTTTTCAACGCAGCTCACCGCCTCGATTCTTCTCAACGGCACAAAGGTAGGAAAAGTGACGAGTAACGGCTATTATAAACTAGGTACATATATTTTAAGCCTGGATGTCTAGAAGCATGGACACTCATAATCCAGGGACAAAAACAACCACAGCACGGATCTCTTTCCCATTGCGTTCCACGGGCCGGAGCGCCATGAAGCCCACCAGTGCCTATAACGAAGGCATTCACGATTATCGAACAGCGTTGAATACATGACATCGGCAGTCTACGACTTGGAGGACCTGGTCCTGTTTCCCTGTTTCCTCTGAAGACGATTCCCGACGGCAAGTCGAAAAGAATTGTAGTTAATTCGATCTTTAGATGAAGGAAGGTCTCACGCGGGAAGAGGCGAGAATAAGGGAATGGTGGTTATGTATTGTGATTATTATATACTTTGTTCCATAGCGCAACTTCGCCCGAGAATCGAGGCCGTGAGGCAGTACAGGAGGCTTGCGTTCTGTGGGCAGGAGAGGAGAAGCGAGTGTTGCGTTGCGATTGGTGTGCGCGTATGTAGAGATGTGCTCGAGCACGTTGACTGCCTGGGTTGGACGAGGATGAGTTGAGATTCAAACGCATTGGATGCTTTTCCCTTGCAGAGCCGACCTCAGGACAATTAGTCGAAGTCATCCCGGCCTGTTGTCGCGAAGCTGATTGTAATGTTGTTGATGAGTGTTGGCAAGAGTCGATGTCTTGCGAGGAAGTCCGTCCAGCGGGTTTTGAGATTTTGACACTGCATCCCTTGCATGACCTTAGCCGACCTCGGTACTTCGCGTAGCCGCCCGTGAAGACAGCACGAGTTGTTGTCTGCGAATGGCAGCAGCTTTTAGCAACGTAGATACCGCTTTCAATTTGGCGGTCTCAAGCGATCATCTCACGCGCAATAAGCACGATGTCTACCACAGAGACCCCACAGCATGTGGGCCACAGTCCACTGTTCGCCCTGCCTCGGGAGCTTCGAGACCTCATCTACGAACAAGTGTTCGCCGACTTGGTCTCCAATCCTCTACACATCCGCAAATTCTGTAGGATTCCGCAATGGATAGTCTGCTACAACCCAGACGCGCGCGTGCCGGGCTTGCTCCTGACGTCCAAGGCCATCTACTCGGAAGCCAAGACCTGTTTGTACAGTTCCTGCAATCCGCCTCGCATCGTGATCGATAACCATCCTCACGAGGTCGTCAAGTCACCTGAAGAACATGGGAAGCGATGTGGATTCGCAGTCCGAGATCTGGATACCCTCTCCCCGATCCTCTCGACGGTGGAGGAGCTGAACATCGACATCAACGCCATTAATGTCACTCCGCCCTGCCTGCGCCTGGTCCGCTGGCTACGCGCTGTATTGAACTCGCGCAAAACGCAGCTCCGCAAAGTTTCGATCAGCCTGCGTGCAGGCGAATCGAATCGTCTGTCTGTACGTATTGGTGCCAGATTCAAGGAAGTCTGCAAGGAAGCCGCCAGAATACACACACTGGACCGCTATTCGGAAGAAATCTGGCTTCTGAAGTGTTGGGCATGGGCCACCTCGGTGGGGCCCTCGTTTGGGATCGCGTGGAAAGGGAGGCATGTTGTTCAAGCGGAAGTGCTGGTTCCTCTGCCATGTGATGTGGCGTGGCGAGACCTCATTGAGCGCGAAAACGACCCGTGGGACATAATGCCTTCTGAGATTTCGGCAACAGTCCAGCCGAGCAGCTAGCTTGGTGCTGGGTCAGAAGGACTGTTATCTTTTTCTAAACGTTCATGTGCACGACCAAAGGTTCCGGGACTTGTGGCTTGAAGATAATGGGAAGTTTCCTGAAACATCGTACTGGTTGGAATGCTGATCAAGAGAATACTCGTGAAAGCCGCATTTTGGGTCCTCGGCCTGGTCTGGAGCCTTAGCTAAACAATAGGAAGGATCAAGCGTCGACCGGAAATAAGTTGCAAACCAACTGGTGCATAACCTGTCCGACATCCTGCGTGTCGACACCCTGCGTGTCAACCGTGCCAACCTTCTTGGTAATGCGATAAGCTGGGTCTCACGTCTTCAGGCGACGTGAATTGAGTATCCCATCCTTGTTGAGTTCGTGCAACTACGCACCAGTACGCATGCGTGTTCTTGTTTCCCCTGATCCTGCTGCTTGGAACATGCCAGCGCGATTCAGGTCCCTTATCCAGCCGCGTTTATTTCGTAAGCCTGCGAGCAGTTGCTGCTCAGAAGTGAGGTTGAAGCCTTCTGAATCTTGCGTGCAGGCGATGAACCGCATCGCTTCTTCCACCCTTCAACCCTAACCACTCAGCATCGCTGACCGCATTCTGTGCTTTCCAAGAGTCTTCCTTGCTTGTAATCGTAACCACAAGCGCTACCAATCCTCTCATTGATTCCTGAAATTCTTCTTCTGGTAGAACAGGTCCGTCCTCGAACTACCCAGATTTATAATCTTCGGGCACCCGTCTCTGTCCTTCTCCAGGCGCGTGCACTCGAAGCAGTAGAAGGCATCTGAGATTCCTTCACCGCCGCACACGACGCACTTGTTCTGGTAATTGCCGAAGGAGCACTCGTCGCAGATGCGCACGAGGGTCGTGGGTCGCACGTAGGAGTCGCAGACGGGGCACTTGCCGTCGCATTTGTCGCATAGGCGGCCGATGGAGATGCCGCTGGTCTTGCGGCACATGACGAGATCGGGGTGATGGCGAGACATGGTGGTAGTTTGTTGAGCGTGTTGCTGTGGTTTGGAGTTGTATGTGGCGAAGGAGGGTGTTGTGAGAGTAGTTTGGTTGTTGGTTTGGCAGTCGGTCAAGTTCTAGATGTTGCGATGCGCTGACAAACTATTCGAGTGCTCGCGCTGCTTTCACATGTCGCGACTTTCCCATCCAGTCGGAACTTCCCGAGAAAAAGCTTGGCTATACCTCACGTCCTACTTTCACTTCACTTGGTCACGAGACAACTCCACGAGCTCTTGAGGCATAAAATATCGGAGATATTCACTCATCGACCACCAAACACATCGGCATAATTACGGTCGGGTGAGATGACTGGCATTGTCTTACAGAGTTCCGCCATCTCTTTTTGGCCCACGTCATCAACTTTGATGGGCACGGACGGACTCGAAAGCCGCGACTCCAACGCCTCGATTCTTCAAGGTTCCTATCTTGCATATACGTGTATCCACATTTCCTGCTATCTGCCTTCACTTGTCTATATTCACAACAGCCATGATTCTCGACCAGATCGCGTGGTCGGACTGCATTGTCTTCCTCGTCTTTCTTGCGCCCCAGCTAATCATCCACGTTGGGCTAATAAAGACGGCAATATGCGGCATCAAAGCATTGCCATTCCTCAGTACGCCACCATGCGCTCGCCTCGTGCGACCTTCCTGCAGCTAATACCAGTCAAGTAGTTCGGATGCCTTACCAACTCATACGCGAGCGCCTTAGGCCTCGGCAAGACCGGTCGCCATTCGTGCAGCGAGCTACTCTGTTCCAGGACATCGTCGTCCGCATCGTCCGATACGCCTTTGCCTGCATCCCAGCAGAGATAGGCAAAGTATTCTTCTCAAAAGGTGTTGCCCTCCCGTTCTTCAAGTTCCGCATGCTTCGCAATGGTATCATGCGTTGTCCGATCTTCTGGAAGGAAGTGGACCGCGAAGGCCTGAAAGGAATCTACATGATCGACGACGAGACTCACAGACCGGATATCGTGGTCTACTACTGCCATGGTGGCGGATTTTCAATGGGCTCGTCGTACTTCTACATCGAGTTCCTCATGGCCTGGATTCACTTGCTCAAGGCTGCCGGTTACAGCAACCCTGCATTGTTTGCTCTGGAATACACTCTTGTACCCGAGGCGACGTACCCGACTCAGACTCAAGAGGCTCTGGCCGGCTACAAGTACGTCTTGTCAATTGCACCGGATCCATCACGGATTGTCGTGGGTGGCGATTCCGCTGGAGCTACCATCATCCTCAGTCTTCTCCTTTGCCTTTCGAAGTACACCACCCTGAAAGACAAGAAGCCAGGTCTTGCCGTCATGATCTCGCCCTGGACCACTATTATCTCGGACAAGAACCAGAACACCCCATCCGATTACCTAAATGCCGAAAGCCTCCGTCTCTATGGCGGACAGTACATTGGCACCAAAGCTTCTCCGGAAGACGCAATGGTGTCTCCAGGACACAACAAGGACCTGACTTGGTGGCGGAAAGCTTCTCCGACGAACGGCTGGTTCTTCATCCATGGTTCGGAGGAGGTCTTTACGCCTGAGACAAGGGTGCTGATCGCCTTACTGAGACAAACAGGCGCGAACGTAGTGAGTCACGAGGAACGTGGATGGATCCACGCTTGGCCGGTCGTCAAGCTGTTTTTGTGCAACAAGGAAAAGGAGAGGCTGAGTGGATTGCAAAGCATTGTTGATATGGTCAAGGAGCGAGTACCTCGGACTACCGTAAGCTAAGAGATTCGCAGCATATCTGCTGATATTTGTACCACTCCGAACGCCACAGTCCCCAGTTCCAAAAACTTTTGGGCGATCGGTGCTCATCTGGCGATATCTGCTCGCTCGATCTTGACCGTCTTGTCCCACTCGGTTGCATGCATGGGTGCCGGGTGCCTGCACGCCGACTTCCATCACTCAACCAGTGGAATCTTTTTATTCTCCATCGCCTAATCCTGCGAGTCGCTAACGACGGCAGCCTCAATTGCCGCAGCCAAAGGATCAGACGCCACAAGTCCAGACCAATCAGCAGCGCCGACTTGGTGTTCCTCCATACCGCTGGCGAGCCACAATGCAACAACAGAGCTGTCGCTCGGCGACAGTGTGGATGTCGTCCTCTCATGGGCCATCAAGTTCGCAGCGGTAAGAGAGGCGCCTGGCGAGGTGAGTGTCGTCGGGCTGACACAATCAGAAGCGTTGGTGTTTGCTTGTGTGGACAGCGGTGTACCGCCAACCTCGTTGGAAGACAAAGAACCGTGGTCTATGGAGGAGCCGATACCTGCGTGCGAAACAGGCATCTCACTGTACTGCATCGAAGGAGTATCTCCTGACACTGCAGTGGTTGAAGCTGCGGTGGTTGAGGCCGACGGGGTGGGACTGCCGGCCCTGTCGGCACTATTGTGCTCATCTGCCGAAGAGACCGAAGGATCTGTGGATGGATCGGATGATCCGTCCATAGTGTTTGTGGACTGAAGAGAAGCGGTGGTGTTGTTGAGATGGTCGTGGGACAGGGCCGGCAAGTTGGTCCATGTTCCGCACTGAGCGACGTCTTCGCCGCACGACATGGCGGTATGTGTAGGGATAGAAGGAATGTGAATTGATGAGCTGGGTGTAGGTGCGTAGTGGCACTGGTGTTTGCGATGGCTGACTGTTGGTGTATAGAGGAGGAGGGCGGCGACGACGAGGGAGCGTGGGAAGAATCGCTCAGCGATGGCTGACTGCTGGTGTATAGAAGAGGACGACGACGAGGGCGACGACGACGAGAGAGTGTGGGAAGAATCGCTCAGCGATGGCTGACTGCTGGTGTATAGAAGAGGATGACGGCGACGGCGACGACGAGGGAGTGTGGGAACGCTCAACGACGGCTGAATGCTGGTGTATAGAAGAGGACGACGACGACGACGACGAGTAGAAGAGAGTGTGGGAAGAATCGCTCAACGATGGCTGACTGCTGGCATCTAGGATAGGACGGCGACGACGACGAGAGAGCGTGGAAAGAATCGCTTTGTTGGGTAGAAGCTCATTCGATCTTATACCCAGGAAGTGCTCATCGTCTCATGTTTCTTCCCTGTATTCTGGGGCCATGATGATGACACGGTTAGCAAGCTGTTCCTCACTCCGCATTCACAACCCGCTCTTGCGGGGATACATTGAGAGATGCCTTCGTGGGTCTGGGCACCGGTGTTGATGCGCACCCAATGTGAAGAGTCCAGGTGTGGATCCGGAAGACCTGCCGTTGGCCTAGACGGACGTACGCTGTGCGAGAAGTGGTTGCCGAGCGGCTCTGGGCTTCCGCCGATGTGCACACATCGGCTCAAAAAAAAAAAAAAGGTTGCTGCACTGTGCAGCCTGTGAAGCGATGAAGATATTGACCATGAAGCCTCGTCAGAAACAACACGAGTCCCCTTGCAGCATATGGGAACTCGCGACGTTGCTGCTCGGCATAGAGATACATGCAAGTGCACATGCACATGTACGTGAGTCATCAATCATGACCAAGCCGACCGAGATCGTGAGATCTGGGTGTAACCATGAGTGTACGCCTTCACGCGTCTGGACGGATAGAAGCAGCCGTTCCAGCTGGAAGCCGCGTCGTAACGACAGATTACGCCCTGGATGGATCCCCTCGAGCCGGATGTTTGCCTGTTGAGACCGATGGTGCTGAGAATCGTTGAAGTCGCGGCCAGCCGTGTCAAAGGAATCTTGTTGCCTCGTTGACTCAACGAAACAAGGCCGGCTATGTGGAGTGCAAAAGGTGTGCAGAAATACATTCGACGATACGGGCGAGCTCGGCCGGGCATGGGGGATACGGACGGTTGAGCCGGCGAAGAAGGCGAGGGAAGGCGGCAAATTTTGCGCTGTGCAATCTCTCGCTAATATTGTGACGGGATGCGCCTGCATGCATGAGTACACCCCTGCCACGGAATCCCATTGGTGCAGCTGTCCTGCGGATGGACAAGTTTCGAGAATACCTCCCGCCCTTCAGCCCAACACCGGCACATGGCAATTCGATGACACGCGCGCTCTAGCCTGGCTCACCCACCACGGGGAACATCCTGGACCGGTTTTGCGGAACGTGGAAATCTTCTGCGGCTGATCCACCATAATGCTAGCGCAGGCAATCACTAGCAACTCAAAACGACCAAGAGTGACCATTGGACACTGCAAATAGTCCAGCCCCATCTGACGGCTGATGCAGACCTCTCCGGGTGGCGTTACTCAAGCTTGGCACTCCCAACTGTACTCGACGAATATAGACCCAGCGGCCTCTTACGACAGGGTCATCGCAGACGCCCTACGACGATAAGACTCCACCTCCCGCCGAACAACAAAGATGACACTGGATTGGGAGAGCGTACGAACAGAGGTTCACAAGCATTACGTCGAGGAAGGAAGACCCCTCTCTTACGTCCAAGACATCCTGTCGCGCAGGAAAGACTTCAAAGCTTCGTAGGTCAATAGATCACATTAAGTAACCAAGAGAAGGGTTCGGTGAGCTAATGACGCTGTCAGTTCGAGAGCTTTCCGATTGAAGCTAAACGAGTGGAAGTACAAACGCAACAGACATGCGACAAGCGACCATCACCAAACCTCAAGACCCACTCTCAAGAGTTTATCCGCAAGATCATCAGAGGACACCAACCCAGACATCGCAGAGACGATCACCATACCTCTGAGCGTCACTCCGGCTAGCTCAAGCACATTTCAAAACTGCCACGAGGCCGAGCAGACTATACAGCACAAGGTGACGGGATTTCGATTGCAAGAGACATGCCCTCCTCCACCGCCTCCCAATCACTTTGAGCGCATACTTCAACGCGTCCACGACGCGCCCTCCAACTGCGTTTACAAGAATTTGCTGAGTACAGAAGAGTTCTTCCACAACGGGAGTACTTTTCTGCACTACATCGCTGCCAAGGGTCGGGTCAGCGATGTCTTGATGGACGTCATCCGCCTCACTACGCGAAACGGCCACTCCATCGACGAGAAGGATGAAGAGGGTTACACTGCATTCCACGTCGCTGTCAAGAACGACCGCTGTGACAACGCACAGACTTTGTCCAGCTACGGTGCATCAGCATGGACTCGGAGTAAGACGGGAGAATTGCCGTTGCACACCTATATACTGACGTCTGAAAGTGGACTACTGATTCGCGAAATTCTGCATTACCATAATGCAGGCCTTGTGGCAAGCGTACAACCACCTTCAGCGCAGGCTGGACAGGCTGCACTGGACCTCGTCGTCAGCAGAGTGATGAAGGAATTGTCCCAATCTGATGAATCACTTTGTCGCCCTGCTACCAAACACATTCTTGAAGAAGTCTTGAAAAGGCTATCGACAGTCAACGATTTCAGCAGATACTTGCTACGACAATACGCAATCAAAAACCCGGACCTCTTCTCCCGCGTTAAAAACGTTGTCGGCCGTCTTTCACGCAACCACGAACTGCGACTCATCATGGAGCAGATGTTGTTGTGCCTACCGGTTCAACAAAGACATTCTATTCGCAGCGAGGCGGGATAGTCACCTGGTGAGAGGGCATCATTCCACCAGCACGTTTGATGAACGCCTGCAATCGTGTCTCGGGTCGCCTATGCGTCACGGCCTCAATGGAAGTATCGAAGCGCGCGCTGTTCTCTTGACAGGCTCCGCCGGAGGGGAATATATTTCTTACAAGGTGTTACCTGATCGCTCCGATTCAAATTTTCCAGCCTCCCGCCACAGAGATATCCTCAGCCACACATCGCGAAAAGGCCTTTGCCATAAGATGTCACCTTCTCGATCCAGCCCAAATACCTTGATTATATGTCACCGAGAGACCTGCACCAATCTCCAGTGAATATCGCAAAGAGACATTGCTCACATGGTATTGCCCTTCATTCCATCTCAGGTTTCAGTCTCTTACACCATTGAGAGATCATCACTAATATTCAAAACACTCGTCGGGGATGTCTTTCACATACGGCGATATCCTCTCACCCCGTCTCAAGTTGCACGCTCTCGCACCACTGAAAGGCCCACTCTGATATTAAGCACACTCGTCGAAAACCGTGTTCCACACGCGGGAATACCTTCTCCACCCGCCTCAAGCATCTCTTCCTAGCACCAACGAAAGACCTGCATCAATCTCCGGCAAAATCCATGGCGACGCATCTCATACACGGTAATACCATATTGCCCCGCCTTCTTTACCAACCCCTCGACCATTGAGAGATCTCTTCCAATTCACGGGACTCTGGCCGGAAATCTGTCTCATGTGAGGTAAGACCATATTGCTCCGCCTACTCTTACCACCCCTTCACCATCGAGAGAGCTCCTTCAAAATCCAACAAGCTCACCGGAAACGCGATTCACCCGAGGTAATGCCTTATCTCACTCCGCTTATCAATCTCATCACTTCACCATTGAGACACCTCCTTCGGATAACAGCACTCTCGTCGGTAAAGTATTCACACGACACGAGGTAATACCGTATTGCTCAGCCTGCTATTATCACCACTTAGCCACCGAGAGAGCCCAATTTTACCAACCAATCTTGTCCAAGTACTCGATCAAAATCACCTCTCTCCTTTTCATGAATGGTAGCACCGCCTCATTTTCAACTGACCGAATGTCTCGGAGCACCCGATCAAAAAAAAGAATCTTCTTTTTATGAATGGTAGCACCATATTGCTCCTTCTATCATTTGCACATCTCCATCACTAAGAAAGCTCGGTTTTTCACCAGCTGATCTTCTCTAAGGTAGCAGATCTAAAGCAAATACCTCCGGTCATAAGTGGTGGTACCTCATGTACTCATTTCAAGTATTCCACCCTTTGACTATTGAGAGACCTCATTTTCCATCGACTCGATCCTCTTCAAGTCGCCGCCAAGATCAGATGTCTCTCCGATCACAGGTGGTAATACCTAAGCGCTCCGTCTTAGCTTTTTCACCCCTTCACCACTGAGAGACCTCAATCTCCGCCCGCTGATCCTCTCCAAGTACAGCCAACCGAACGTGTATCTCTCCGATCATCCGTGGTAATACCTAAGCGCTCCTTCTCAGGTTGCTCACCCCTTACCCACCGAGAGAGCTCAATT
>QZFA01000261.1:0-29692 GCA_003614995.1 Cladosporium phlei | reverse complement strand
CAATGTCAGTGCACCAGAGTTGAGGATACCGCCACAACGAATCACTCCCTCGAGTGAAAGATCGAGATCAGAGAATGATCTTCTCACTGGTAACATGTCAGGAAGCACCTTCCAAGGCCTATGGCACTACCACCAAGGGTATCTTTTTTTTGAGTGAGACCGAATTTACCGAACAGCTATCTCACCGGCCACACAGCGAGCGAGTGCACCAAGAGTCGATGGTACCTCCACGAGACATGGCTTCTATTACAACGAGATACTGAGGATAAAGAATGATCATCTCTCCAACAATATCAACACCTTTTATGGGCACGACCGTCGATACCACCTCACGAATCGAGGTGGATGCATCAGGCGTTACGACGGAAGATCAGAGACTCCGAGGGACGCACTGTACTGCTGGAGTGTTTCTCCGTGATGCCAATTGCGATTTCTTAGGCGATGTCATTAGATAAAGCCACATGAAAAGCATTCCCCAACCAGAGGACGCGCTGTATGGAGAATGGAATAACGACACTTACTGCTGATATGTTTCTCCGAAGACCGAATTGATTATTTGTAGGCGATGGTATCGGGTGTGACCACACAGGGCAGTTTCCAACACTGGGGAGCGAACAAAACATGCTTACTGCTGATTGATTGTTCTCAGGGCAGGGTATCAGACATCACCACACAAATAATCGTGTACCTAATCATTGGACGCGCTTCACAGCGAGAGTGCCATCAGTGGCTCCACCATCGATTGCAACAAACTGCCCCGACTCGATCTTCTTCGTCCACTTGTTGCTTTCATACTGTGCCGTGAAAATCGACATCCTCAATGTCGGTGCATCCGCCTCGACGATATCGTCATGCGACCACATCCACCTGCCAAACGACCAATTCAGGATGTATCTTGATTGACCCGCGCTCGCGCCATTCACAACTGAACCGTCCGTAGCTTCAGGCGAGCCGTTCGAGTACAGCACGGCCTTGATGCGGTAGACTTCGTCTTTGGGCGCGCTCTTCAGAAGCTTCTCCAGCTTCTCGAGATCAACTCCGGCCTGGGCATTCGGCGATGACAGCGTCACCGACAGACACTCCATCTCCGACTTGTGATCGTGACTGTGGCCGTCTTTGTGGTCGTGATCGTGGCTGTGGCTGTCGCTCATCCAAGCCCTAGCCATCTTCTGATCGAAGCCGAACAACAGCTCTTTGCTGATCCAGCCCTTGTCGCTCTTTGTCTGTGGCGTTTCAACATCCAAGTCTCCCAATCGATCGAGGAAGATGTCGAAGGCTCGCTCGTCCATGCTCTCCCATTTGTTGATGACAATGAGATCGGTCTGCTGGGCTTGTAGTTTTGCTGTGAAACTTGTGTTGGCGTAGCCGCCCCTAGATCGGAAGGTCAGTATGAGCAGAGAATGAATGGTGAAACGAACAGATTGAACGCAAACCGCCACTCACCAATTCTCCGCATCAACAACACTGACAATCCCGTCCAACTCATACCGCCCGGACTCCTTCGCCAACCGATTGACCTCCAACACCAACTTCAGCGGCTCCGCGCTCCCGCTCGTCTCAATAACAATCCGATCGGGGTTGCATTCCTTGTCGAGCGTGGCAAGAGCATCTCCGATCTGGCCGATGTTTGTGCAACAAATGCAGTCTCCCAGCAACTCTCTCGAACCGCTCATTTCTGCCGCCGCGGCGAGCTGTGAGTCGACATTGAGGTCGCCGATTTCGTTTTTGATGAGGGCGAGTTTGTAGCCTGGGTTCTCGGCGCGGAGTTGGGGGAGGAGGTTGAGGATGAGGGTTGTTTTACCGGAGCCGGCGAAGCCGGTTATTATTGTTATGGGGACGCGGGATGTCATTTTGGGGGTTTGAAATGAAGAGAATGTGAGGTTTTGTTTTTTATTTCTCGAGAATCAATTTGTCGATTTGGTTGACTGGGTTTCTTGAAAGCCAAAGTTACACAGATATGGAGTCATCCATTCTCGGCCTAGCGGCTGTCCGACCGAGAGCAGGGGTGATGGCCTGTGCTTTTTTCCGGGAACTTAAGAAACTTCGAGATTTCTTCTTCCTCACCAATATGTTCTTTCGCAGAGACAACGAATTGATGCTCGATCTCAACGCCTATGTATGGTGTCGAGATTATGCGCATTCAGTAGCAGTATCTTCAAGATATCAGTCTCACTTCTGCTTGCCCACGGTTCTGTCGACCCAAGCGAGAAGAAACGCAACACAGTCCTCTTAGCAAGCCTTCCTATCACGAGCTTGCTGGCGTTTTGATGGTTTTACCATCACGTTGCAAGAACAAACCCTATTCATCTTGTTTGAGGTGCCTATGATACTCCCTGAGTAGGTTGCCATAGTTTGTATGAAACAAATGTCATCCGTCTTCACACGTCTTGTGGAAGTCCTTGGTGGAAGCCAAGCGGCTTGACGTGAAGGCAAGATCATTATTGTTACATATGGTTGGTAAATCCTAGGCGTGAAGACATAATCACGTGCACATCTCGCCTATAGCTTGCTCTCACCGGCCTCGACAGTCGTCCGCCTAGCCGCCGTGTTTCTCGCAGCACTAACAGCAAAGCAAACATGATGGCTCAAAGCCACGACATCACCCCCCTCATCAAGCACCACAATCTCGAGATCAAACCGACCATTCTTGATCCTCTTCGCCTGCAGTCTGACAAACAGCCACTTGACACCTTCTTTCGGCAGGGCCTTCTTGACATCCATATTGAGCAACACCGTCGGATACCAGAAGCCCACCTGCTCCTCTTTCTTCCCACTCCGCTCGTTCTCCACGCTGTAAGGATCATCTCCCAAGATGTAGCCCTCGATGACCTGCGGGAAAGTGTCGACAACTGATCCGAGGGCTTCGTTTGTCCAGTTCTCGCCGTTGCGCAGACAGAGCCACTCGTCTATGATTCCGGGAGCAGGCTGGCCGGCGCGAGGGAAGAATGATCGCACGTTCAAGGTTGCCTTTCTGAAATTCGAGAACGGCCATTTCTCACGCGCCGCCCAATTGGAATCCTCATTCCTTTCAAACTTGCTCAAATCTGCAGGCAAAGGTGCAGGCTGGAGTTCCCACGCCGTCGAGAAAGAGACTCCCTCCTCAGTGCTGATGTTAGAGTTGGTGATGTAGCCAACGACCTCCTCGCGGCCATCCTGAACTAATGTGACGTGTACGACGGAAGTCTGTCGGCCTAGTTTGACATCCTTGACCTTGAAAGTTGCAGGTCCGATTTGCGTGCGTCTCAAAAAGTCCAAGTGTAGGGCGATGGTGTGCGGCTGATTCTGGCGTGCGAGAGTTGTAGAGAAATGCAGGCTGACGACCCGCATGAAGACTGCGGATACGTAGCCTCCGTGAGGTACTGCATGTATCCCTGTTAGAGGTTGTTTCGAGTCGGATGGGGTTTATTCCAAGGTGCTTACCCGTCCCGATCGTCCATGCCGGGTCGAAGTCTATGGTGTAGGTATGCGGATCCGCTTGGTTTACGGCCGTAGATTTGGCTAGGGACGACATTGTTGTGTATATGTTGATTTGTCAGTCTATGTTACAATGGAAAAGCAGCGATCTGAGGGTGTTGTTGAAGGCATCGTTGTGTGGCTTGCGCATTCGGATTGGAGCCGAGGCACTCGGCAACAGCCCAGGGGTTACTATAAGGTACCATTTACATGTAAGCAAGACACGAGAAAAGATGTATTGAGGCTTGATTCAGTGAGGTGTGACGATGAGCAGAAAGGTCTTCTCCGTCAAGTTCTCAGGAGCCTGTATATTTACATGAAGGTTAATACTAAAAAGAATCGTATTACCGCTGGCAACGACTTTGCCACTCATAACAACTTCAGCACACCATCCGTAAATGAACGCCGGGTATATCAACTCCCAAAAACTCCCATCCTCGTGGAAATTAAAAGACCACTATGCACAACAATCGCAAGAAATCAAATGCAAGTCTCTCAGATCCGGTCCTTCGGACCAGCGCCATGGTTGTCGAACAAGTCCTCCAAGTAAGCACTAGGTGCCCTACTGCCAGGAAGGCCATCGTTGCTTTGGGGTCTTGCATGTGAGCCCGAAGCATAGCCAGGGCGGGGCGCCGCAGCATCCAGATATGAGTTTCGTGATACAGTAAGACCGTCTCGACTGCCGGCGCGAAGGTAGCTGTTGC
The DNA here is from genome assembly GCA_003614995.1 of Cladosporium phlei. NCBI lineage: Eukaryota > Fungi > Ascomycota > Dothideomycetes > Cladosporiales > Cladosporiaceae > Cladosporium > Cladosporium phlei. The sequence continues at coordinate 25,535 of QZFA01000261.1, read as the reverse complement.
GGGATGCCGACGTGTGGCCTGGAGTCGTAGGCGGAGAGTTCTCGTAAACGCTGTTCCTGGCATAAGGAGCAAGGTTGCCGCCAATGGTAGTTGCGCCTGCACCACCCCCTGCTTGCGCTGAAGAGTTGGCGTAATAACCAGCGGGGAGGTATGTACTGCTGCGGTTGCCCATGGCTGAGGAAAGCGGACGACTTCCACCAAGGTTGGCGTCGCTCATGCGGTTGTGGGCAGTCGGAGAGAAGAAAAGCCCATCGGGAGGAGGTTGCCTGCGGGAATTGTCCGGCTTGAGAGGCTTGCCGGCAGCATTCAGTGCTTCCAGAGACATGCTCGAGCCAGCATCCTTGTACAGACCGCCCTTGACTGGATTGTATCCGTTCTTGCTTGCTTTCTCGCTTCCAGTGACAGATGCGATCGCAGCCTGCTTGACGCTGCGATTGATCGACCAAGCCACGAGTGCCCGCCAGAAGAGGACACATGCGCCGAGGAATGCAAGCACAGCTCCGACAACAATGAAGACGGTACCCTGTGGAAGAGTGGAGTGCTGCATGTAGGGCGCGTTGGCAGTGTAGGGTACGATCATGGTCGGAATACCAGCACCTGCGATTGTAGGGAAGTCGCTGTTGAAAGACGGAACTCCAGGAGCTTCGGATGTGGTGGAAGCGCTAGAACCTCCAGTCGTGCTCGAAGCGGTACGGTCGGCGGAGGAGGATGATTCCGTGGTAGAGGCATCGGTAGATGTTGCGCTTGTCTTGCTGGAGGTAGATTTTGCAGTCGTGGAGGTAGCCTCTTCGGTCTGGTCGCTGAGGTTTGGTAGATCTGAGGTCTTCTGGGCGTATGCGATTGGCGCTCCAGCAAGGGCGAGCAGCGCCAGCAGTTGTGTCTTGTTCGCGATGCGGACCATGTTTGCTGTACCAACGGCGTGTTTGAGTAACGAACGATTGCAGTGAGGCTGCTGCGGTGTTACGAGGCACTCGAGTATGGGTATGCGCCGTTGCAGGTATTCGCCTCTTCGTATCCAGCCCTTCCCTAGCCTCCCTGTCTCAAGTTGTCCGACTCTTGCTGGTGTTGGTGAATAAGAATTTCACTGCTGGTTTGTTCCGATGCGCCTGGTAAGATTTGTCTCGTTGGTGACGTGGTGACGTGCTGTCTGCGGGCTCCCGTCTGCGAATATGCAAGAAGATTGTCGAGGAACACAGCAGGGGACGTACTGTATACGCGAAGGCTCGAGCGCTGCCACCACCCACGGCAACGGGGGCATTCATGCAGAATATGTTTCTATACTTAGAGTGTCAGCTCGCTCCGGGAGGGAGCGACCGTCGGCCGCAACCTTAAACTCACTAGCTCGATTCTTGTCGCAAGGCGATTCGAGATTTTGACGTTGTGAAGAACAACTCGCAAGCAAGCAAGCCTAGAATACCAACAACCACATTTCGCCATGGGTGTCCAAAAGAAAACGCGCAAGTTCGCGACAGTCAAGCGAGTCATCAGCCAGCGCGACGACCGCCTCAAGAAAAACCAGCCCACGCCTCTTGACAAACAAAAGAAGCAGAGCGGCAAAGATGAGCTCGTCCGAACAATGTATGTACTGAACGAATGCTGCTACTCTTTTTACACGAAGCTGACAATGCAATTTCACAGCCCACAAGCGCCTAGTGGCATGTTCTTCCAGCACAACACCGCCCTTCAGCCGCCCTACTCGATCCTCGTCGATACCAACTTCCTCTCCCACACCGTCCACCACAAACTCCCTCTCATGTCGACAATGATGGACACCCTCTACGCATCCTGCACACCCATCATCACCGACTGTGTCATGGCCGAGCTGGAGAAGCTGGGTCCCAAATACCGCATTGCGCTGCAGATCGCAAGAGATGAGAAGTTCGAGCGCTTGAAGTGCGATCACAAGGGCACGTACGCAGATGACTGTATTGTGGATCGCGTGGTCAAGCAGAGAGTCTACTTGGTTGCGACAAACGATAGGGACTTGAAGAGGAGAATCAGGAAGGTTCCTGGTGTGCCAATTATGAGTGTTGCAAAGGGCAAATACGTGATTGAGCGTCTGCCCGATGCGCCGGAGAAGTGAGCGTGGAAAGAAGAACTGGCACATGTTTGCGGTACGAGATTGATTTGCGGTCTGAACATTAGCGAGGCGCAAGGCGTTTTGAGACAGAATTATGTCGATATTGGGTGGATATCGAGAGCTCTACATGGGTTGTTCAAAAAGTGGAATTTTTACAAAACCAAACACCAATGTTTAATAGTGAGATGTCGCCGCATTATAAAATCTCGGTATTGATGTTATAGCGGAATGTACAAGGTACTGTTTGCGTTGAGACGCCGACTGCGGGAGTTGTCTCTCTCTCTCTGCGCATCGCGGTGCTTTCAACAAGCCCATATCTTAATCTCAACCTCACCTCCTCTGAGACGCTTTCTCTCGCGCACATGATATTCTTGATTAGCTCAACATTCGACTGCGACCAAGGATCTTCTGCAACTGCGTGTATGCTACTGGCACTGACCTCTTGCTTCGGTTTGGATCTATCAAGAGGGCGTCTCACTGCATCCAACGCATCAACCAAGCACGAGTCGACATATCTTCAGCAGCAACGCACCCTCTTCCCAGCCTAGGTCTAGGTCTTCTCCCGTCGCTTCGAAGCTCGTATCAAAGCGCAGCTCCGGATATCCTTCCGGAAGCCCGAGATATCATTTACCTATTCTCGTCGCTTGTGGCGTTTATCATAAAACCATCTGGTAAACTAGGACTTGAACTATGCAGCGAGTCATTGCCACAGGTCTACCACATACCTCCGGCGAGCATCAGGATATTAAAAAGATGACCGGTGATGGCATGATTACAGGCACACCAGCTGCACCTTCTCTCTCCGCATCCGAGGATCTTGGCCACGAGGTTAGTGAAGTTTGCCAAACACGGCAGATGTTGCGTCATGGGGATGAGGTACTGGATGCTTCCTGACAGATTGAGTCGAAGCATATCTCACAGGCCATGCACCGTGATAGCAGTCACTTGGTGGCAGGTATGGTCGTCGGCCAGTAAACTCGAAACTCATTGGCTGTTGTTTAGCGACGACTGCACCTCCGGTCTAGAGCTTCCTCTGTTAGCTGCACACTGGAACCAATCCGAGATCCAGGATTCAACAGGGACGAAGATTGTGCGAGATACATCCGCCTCGTGCGTGCTGACCAGTCGACCGACCTCAGACCAGAAAAAAAGAGTCATTTGAACGACTTGCGATGTACATACACATGTCTTGCATATGCCCTTCGACTCGACCAAGCTATGAAGCTCTAACTTCAATCCCTTAAGGTGTGATTGCGACATTCAAGGGTCGCTCGGGGAATAACCAGACGCCCGTGCTCAGAAGGCAGAATGTGGAAGACCAGAGCAGACCGACCCCACCTGAGGTTGCCCTTGCATGACTGCCCCTCCTTCCTCATTCACAATGGCTTTGAACCTCTTCTCTCGCGTCAGACTTGTCTCTTCTCTTCCACAAACCCTCCAACCCATCTACACACGCAAATTCACAAGCACAGCAAACAAAATGGGCGTTACCAAGAAGCTGATCTCTCCCGGCAACGGCACCGACAAGCCTAAGAAGGGAGACTCTATTACAATGGAATACACGGGCAACCTCTACGACCCCAACGCCCAGGACGGCAAGGGCAAGCAGTTCGACAGCAGCGTCGGCCGCGGCGATTTCAACACCAAGATTGGCGTTGGCCAGCTCATCAAGGGTACACAAGGACTCCTCCGCTACCAGCAAGAGCTATCAATGCTAACATACCGCAGGCTGGGACGAGGGCATCATTGAGACCGACGGCGGCATGACCCTCGGCGAGAAGGCCACTCTCCTCATCTCCGGCGACTACGCCTACGGCGACCGTGGCTTCCCTGGCCTTATCCCCGCCAACGCTACCCTCATCTTGTACGTCTTTTACCAAGGCAGTTCTATCATCAAGCGCAAGACCACTTGCTAACCTTTCGGAACAGCGATGTCCAGCTCAAGGCCATCAACGGCAAGAAGATGTAGAAAGCGCATAGCAAGCTCTGCTCTGCTCTTGTAAACGGTGTCCGACACCTGGGCGACCACGGGATATACGAAAAAGCGACTTGTCATTGAACATAAGCTATTGAATGAACAAACTTTACACAACCAGATGTGCCAACGTTGCCTATTAGCGATTTGTCGGTCGTGTTGTGTCAATGACCTGTGATGTACAATATATGACTGCTTGCACGCTCGTGTTCAGGTAGTATGGGTTTGAGGGACGGCACATGGCGTTGAAGGGGAAGGGGAGTGCTTGTACAGTGGATCGTACATGCATATATGCATCTGTTGTAGCGTTCATGCATGTTTAACTCATCATCAATACCACGTGGCAGTCTCCTCATACATATCTGCTTCCCGACAACCTGTCTCGATCATCCCCGCAGATCCACTTCCGACGCGTCTCCCCAAGTCGCGTTGTGCGTGTTGATGATGACGGCGGCGGAACGTTTCTTAGACACCCAGCAATCAACAATCACGACACCTCTTCCGTCCACGAGCTCCCAATGGTGCACTGCCCGATCTGCGACAAGCCTGTCAAAGAGACAAATATCAACAGACACCTGGACTCCGAGTGCAAGTCCTTCATCGACGAACCTTCTCCGCCGCCAACACAGGCCAAACCAAAGACCGCGAGCTTCTTCTCTACACCGGCAGCGAAAAGATCCGCCAGCTTCAAGGACTCGCATCTCGGATCATCGCCGCACATCAATGGCGCCAGCAGTACACAACAAACTCCCTCCGCGAGGCCTCTTGCGCCGCTGTCTTTCTCGACCCAGCCTGTGAATGGCTCCAAGCGAGCTGCTTCAGACGAGGATGCTCACGCCGGCCCACAGGAGCAGAAGCTCGTTGTCGGTCCTGCTCAGAAGAAAGCAAAGAATAGTCATGCGCCGCTAGCCGAAAGAATGCGCCCGAAGTCTTTGGATGAGGTAGCTGGACAGAAACTCGTAGGACCGAATGGAGTGCTACGAGGGTTGATCGTCACAGACAGAGTGCCTTCAATGGTATTATGGGGTGGACCAGGAACAGGAAAGACTACAATCGCGCGCCTCATAGCGCAGACTGCTGGCTGCCGATTTGTCGAGATCAACAGCACGTCGAGCGGTGTTGGGGAATGCAAGAGATTGTTTGAAGAGGCAAAGAACGAGCTTCGTTTGACAGGCCGGAAGACCATCATATTCTGCGACGAGATACATCGGTTCAGCAAGAGTCAGCAAGACGTATTTCTGGCGCCTGTTGAGGCAGGACAGGTCACGCTGATTGGAGCCACGACGGAGAACCCGAGTTTCAAAGTCGTGAACGCACTCTTGAGTCGCTGCAGGACTTTCACGCTGGCCAAACTGGACGACAAGGATATCTTCGAGATTCTCAAACGTGCTCTGTACAAGGAAGTTCCCGATCTTGCTCCTCCGCCGACCACGCAGTCATCCGAAGGCACTGCCTTACCTGCTACTCCAACAACAAGCCACCACCTCCTTGTCGAATCCGACTTCTCGCTCCTTCACTACCTCGCAAGCTTCTCTAACGGCGATGCTCGCACCGCCCTGAATCTGCTAGAACTCGCAATCGACCTCACCACCAACCCAGCCACCACAACAGCCAGCATCAAAGCCTCCCTAACCCAAACCCTCGTCTACGACCGCGCAGGCGACCAACACTACGACACCATCTCCGCCTTCCACAAATCCGTCCGCGGCTCAGACGCAGATGCAACCCTGTACTACCTAGCACGAATGTTACAGTCCGGCGAGGACCCGCTCTTCATCGCCCGCCGCATGGTCGTGATCGCATCCGAAGATGTCGGACTGGCTGACAACACGATGCTCTCGCTAGCGACCGCCACTTACTCGGCTGCCGAGAAGATCGGTATGCCCGAATGCCGCATAAATCTGGCCCATTGTGCCGTTGCTCTAGCCCTGTCTCCCAAATCCGTTCGCGCATATCGCGGCTTGAACGCTGCCTATGCTGCTCTCAAAGAGCCTGGTGTTGCTGGTTTGCCGGTTCCGATCCATCTACGCAATGCGCCGACTAAGCTGATGAAAGAACTGGGTTATGGGCACGAGTACAAGTACAATCCCGATTTCGCGGATGGCAGGGTGTTGCAGGAATACTTGCCTGAAGGGTTGAGAGGGAAGACTTTCCTCAAGGGTATCGATCTGGGAGAGAAATTCGACCCGGATGTCAAAGTCGACGGAGCTGCGATTGGAGTGGCGGAGAAGGATGAAGTGAAGGCAGCAGAAAGCGAGAATTCTCCAAACGGAGATGATCGCAAATCTGCGGCGAAGAAAAAGGTGACTTGGAAGGAGGATGAGGACGACGACGAGAAGAAAGATGAGAAGGATGAAGAGGAGGAAGAGGAGGAAGAGGACGAGGACGGCTCAGCACTCATTCTCAACCCTGATGGCGATTGAAGGAACGACTTTTTACGCCGTTGCAAACATTGAAAGAGCACCATGTAGACGCCGACAGCGTTGCCCACTCTCATGTGTCCAGCATCTATCTCGCCACACAACCGCCGGGCCGATCACAATCTTCCCGATAATTCGAGATGGCGCTTGATCAGTCCGCAACCCATCGGCCAAGCCCAGCACTATGTTGGTGTCCGAACTCTACACCTGCACAAACCAAGCACTAGCAGTCTCGGAGTGTTTAGCTGCTAAAGGCCTCGAAACCCATCGGTTCCCAGGGGCATAGTCCAAAAGAAAAAGGGCAATGCAGTGGACGGGGGTTGATTGACTTGCACATGGCGACTCAAGGCTGTGCGAAGCAAGTAGGCGAGGCTACATGCCCAGACAGTAGCGACAGGTGGAAGATAGAGATACATGTTGGGCAGACAGGAGATGCAGTACATAGTCTTGTGTGTTTGTGTGTATGAACAGAGATACAAATACAACGCGACCGCGGAACGCGTTTTGACAAGTCCATTAGCGAGCGATCGCCAACACCTTCTGGTAAAGTTGTATTCAATGAGACCACCAAAAGTCAGGCCGTGCATGCATGTATCTTGTTATCATACATGGTGTTGTCTCGGTACAGCTCAAATTACATGTGACTAGAACAAAAAAGGGAAAGCTCGAAACGAGAGTCGAAAGGAAAGTAAGAATGTAAGAACACGAATCGGACCAATGGTATGCAAACAAAGTCCACCGATGCGGCTGCCTTCATCTCTTTCCACTCTGGGCAAGCTCCACCTACACTGCTCCGACATCATTAGTCTTAAGAGGATTATGACCCGGTCATGTCAGGCGCAGGCGTAAGAGAGCGCGGTATGTCGATGCGCTTTTTACAGGGTGCCATGCTGAGAATCGCTGGTGGCCAAGTGTGGGAGAAGGAAAATGAGCGATGTCGATGTGCCTAGAAACAAAGTGTGTGGCGAACTGCTGATATCGCCAGCGATACTGTCATTAACTTTTGGTGTCATCCGGGCTTGGGTGGGAGCCTTGGGGTATGGAGTGAGTCGTCGGCGTGTTGTCCCGATGTCATTCAGGTCGGAGACCTATCGGAGGCTGGGACTGAGATGGTGCCCTCATCGTCTTCATTAGGCATGCTTGCTTCACCATCATAGAAAAGCGGGTTTGCTCCGGTTGTCTCGGTCGCATTGAAGTTCATATCAATCCCGCCGAGACCTCCATCATTGAAACCGAAGACGTCCCAGTTCTGCATCTGCGATCCTGTCTCGACGAACGACGGAGCGACAGCTGGCATGTGGTTCATCGATGAGAACTGGTGGTGGAATGGTGGGAAGCTGTTACTTCCCATTTGTGGTGCATTGTAATCGTGGTTGTTTGTTTGGAACAGAGGTTGGCTGGTCAGGGCACCGAACGTGGATAAGTTCCTGGCAGACTGTTGTTGGGCCTCTGATATTCTGAAGCCGGCGGTGGTTTCTGGTCGAGGCTGCGTGCGATATTCTTGCTGTGTTAGCTGGGAGTGGTAGCCGCTGTCATTGAGCTGGCTGGTAACGCGACCGTATCCAGGCTGTGCGCTCCGATTGTCCACTTGGGTGTTCCCATATGGCCCGGGGAAGCTGGATGTCAAGTAGCTCATCCTTGAAGGTCGATCAAAGGTGATGTCTGGGCCAGTGTTGTCTCGGTGAATGCTGAGGCCGGAGCGACGTTGCGCAGGACGATTATTACCGTACGTCAAGCCATCGTCTTCGTCCAGGTCATCGCTGCTATCGACGTATTTCGGACGACTGTTTCCGAAGCCAGGGTGGTGAGAGCCTGCACGGGCACTGCTGCGTAGCTTGCGGCCACCATTGGCGTCCTTCTCCGCCAAAGCGGCCCTCGGTCGGCGGCGAGTTGCCCGTTTCTTGACGGGAGGGTCGTCTGGCTCGGGTGAGGTCTCTCCTCTTAATGGACTGTCGGCCTCATTGGGCTCGCCCGAGATTACACGCTCCTTTTTGAACTGGCCGAGATTGTCGAATATCAACTCGGTCGGCGTGACCAGCTCACTCGTAGCTTGGAGCTGTATAATGACCGAGGTGGCCTTTTTCTGGTTGCGCTTGCGGCGCATCTCCAGTGTCGCCGAGTCGAAGATATCCATGCCAGGCCAGATGTCACCCTTTAGCCTTGCTATGTCGTTGGGTACATCAACACCGTCCAGATCCTCTCCAGGGTGGGCCGAGCCAGGAAGCGATCCTGACATGGAGCCGTGCCATGAATTGTTCTCCTCGCTCATCTTCCGGCGGCGAGACCTGCGGACAGGTGCATACCCGTATGAAGAGGTGTCATCGTCGTCGTCGTCGTCTGCGTCTGCGTCCGCGTCCGATGCCCAGCTGGCAGATGTAGCACCTTGCGAGGGTGACATGGCATAAGGAATCGAACCCCATCCGTGCATTGGCGCCGTGTAGCCTCGCTGGTCCAATGGGTCGTATGACGGTATGTAGGGTGTGGACGGTCTCGTGTTCGGCTCGGTCTTGATCTTGGGTCCAAGCTGAGGATCAAGGAGGTTGTTACGGAGGCTGGATTTCCGGCGAGGCTGTGGTATGGTCAGAGGCACCGAGCCGCTCCGTGAAGACGAAACTTGTGGTGCTGCTGCTACGGGAGACACATTGTCAGTGAGGTTCGCAGCCGTGGACTGAAGAGAGCGTGCACCAACCTGCAGGGGCTCGCCGACTGGCTCCTCCATTGCCGCCTCTTGTTCTCTTTTCCTTCTGATTCATTCGCTCCCGCATCAGCTCGTCCAGGTTCCAATCTTGATACCATCTATCATATGCGTCGACATCTCGCTGGGCACCCGAGTCGGTGTTGACGCGGACCCGCAACTTGAAGTAATTACTGAGATGTTGCTTGCTGGCTACATGGGTGAGTAGATGGCTGGTATCACTGAAGTTTGGTTTCTTGGGACAGATGTTGCAGTGCAGCGGGATGCCAATGTTGGCAGCTGCTGAGTGCTGGGCCATGGCTGTTGAGGCCGGTGAGGCGGTTGGTGCCGGGCGGGCGATGCTGACTGTCGAGGGACTCAGAGCAGTATCGAGGAGAGGGCGTGTTGGCTGCAAGAAAGGAGTGACTGAGGTGTGATGGTCAGCAGCGGCTGTCTGTGATGTGACAAGAGTCGAGAGAGCAAGGAAGGTAAAAGAGTGGTGAAGTCAAGATCGAGAACGATCGACCAGAGCACGGCTGGTCGCCGGCTCGTTGGGAGGCAGGAGAGTAGATGTCGGGCCGAGATGTATGTTATTGTCCTGGCAGCTACATTGTCAACTTGCTCACCTCACTGCGCTTTCCTCGTCGTGCGATGAATGAGCCTTGGCCCGCGCTAGCGCACGCCATCACGTGCACAAACAAGAAGTGCGCGTGAATGTTCAGAACAGCGTTGAGAGACGTGATGATTATTAGATGGGTGGCAGAATACTCTCATTTTGTATCCTACAACACCGCCTATGTATCCTCGGTCATTCCAATCACTACTTACTCGTGCTCCCCCGCTACCGAAATCGGTAGTGTAAGTGAAGGATGCTGGCAGCACACATTTCGACTCTGCCCACCGCTCAAGAGCTTCCCTCTTACATGTAGCCACCCGTGTCAGCTGTGATTTTTTTGCATGTTACGAGCCAGATGATCCCGAGAGCAGATCAATCGCAGCACTCGGGGTATTGTCTGAAAACGCCCGTTTTGTTTTCCGCTCACATTGTAGCCCGGTCTCATTGGAACTTGCTCAACTCGGGTTATTAGATTGTAAGCGGTAATCCTAGCTGATTGCTTTTGTCGTGCCCATCCATTCTGATAACAGAAATCATATGTCTGATGGCTTAGCGACTCGGCTGGTGATATGCTTCGGCATGCAGCTGCGAGCGTGTCAGATGGATTCACACATATCAGAGAGGAATTGCCAACTTACTACGCGGGATCGACTTCAATCAGGTCGGGATGGCCAAGCAAACTCAAGCCAGCGATGCCAAAGCACAAGTGAAAGACGTCCACCATGTCACCAGGGCGGTCAGAAATGCCTCCTTCATCCGGATCTTGGCACTCCAAGATGAACTTTGTCAGTTTTGCCGAGTCAATCCAGTGCAGCCGGCCGATCATGGCCATACTGCTGATCACCCACCAACTGTAACAGACATCAACCAGCTTTTCTGGTCTCCCGTTCAATCCGCCGCTGGCCTGCTGGCGCTCGCTCAGCCACGCACCAAGCCTGTCCTTACCATCCTCACCCAAGAAAGTGCCAAGCTTGCCAGCAATGGTGAGGGCAGCTGTACAGACGAACACCTGGCCAGAGTGCGACTCGGCACCTGGAGATGTGCCAAAGCCACCGTCAAAGTTCTGACATGCGCGAATGTGGGCAATAGCAGCATCCACGTCGATGAGCGGAGCTTCGGCAGGTCGCTGATGCGGCATGTAGCCCAGCAAGGATAATGAGTTGAAGGCACCGTAGAGGAACCTGGTATCTGTCTCACCCCACTCATCGCCCGCAAATGTGCCATTAGACTGTTGCAGGCCAGCTATGAACATCGCAATTTTTCTTTTGCCATCCGGAATCCTCTCCTCGAGCTCAGCAAAGTTGTCGGTCATGGCAAGGATCTGTACGGCAGAGATGGTGTAGAGCATATGCGCATCGTGGCCAGGTGCCGCTCCGAAGCCGCTATTTTCGCATAGGCAGGAGATGGCATAATCGAGTACGCCGTCAGCGGGCAGCGCATCCGGGTGTTGCATGAGGTGCAGCGCAACCAGGCCCCAGTATATGCCGCTGACTCTCAGGTGTTCCGTAAGATGGTACTCGAGCTCATCGCGACGCTATCACGGCGTCAGCCCGAGCCCGTTCAATCCAGTTGATGGAAGGAAGCGTACAGTGTCCAGCTTCTGCACGTAGGCGACATGCCTGTCAACCACGAGTTTCAGGTCGTCCGGCAGTTGGCCTCCCACGACGCGTCCCCTGCCTGGGCCAGCAGCGAGAGACATATCGAAGCTCCTGAGGATGGCGCGGAGATTGCAGCTTCAGAGGCGTTGCAAGATGGAGGCAGGACAAGACAGGGCTATGTCATCAGGGCCGCATGGGATGTTGGAGGCGTTTAGAGGGCGTGGGCGTCTGGACGGAAAAGGCTGTAGTATAGGCGAGGAGGAGGCTGCTTTAGGCGATGAGCACCCGAGACAGGCGGCGGCAAAGGTGGAGTGGGCGCGTGGATAAGTTTGGTGGGAGAGTTTATTTCTGGGTGACATTACTCGCCGCGTGGTTCTTGGGTGGTGGTCTGTGAAGGCGGGCTGTGCCGAGAATTGATTGAGTGAGGGCTTGACAGGGGTGCCCGTAGCGAGCAGGAATGACTTGCATGAAATGGCGAGAGAGCGCGGCGCGTGCGTGTCTTGCGAGTGTTTGTCTGCTTGACCGTCTTGTAACAATAAAAAAATGACTTTTGCTGTCAACTCCCAAGTCAAATCGGGGGTAGAGACCGTGTGGCAGTTCAACGCCAAAAGGAGTATATGGACAGCGAAAATGGCATGGTCGAAAGGCAAACAGCAGACTGGCAGCGCTACAGCACTCCTGTCTCTCTCTGCCCGTTTTACCGTGACCGAAAGGGATCAGAAGGGTCGGAGTTGGAAGGGTGTTCGCTTATGTATGGATGTATGCAGAGGCGGTATTATTGATTCACCACCGCCGCTGAAAACATCGTTGTCGCCTTTCATCTCGATTCTTTTCCTGCTCCTGTTTGCCTGCCTTCACTCTCACTTACTCGACAACCTCTCACACACACTCTCTTTCTCCCATCAGCAGCAGTCAGCCGCAGTCGCCGTGTTCGTCCGAGAGCTGCGTTTACTCCAACGTCCAATTGGATCAGAACACCTGATCTCTCTCGGCCCGCGTCGTACTATACGAACGTACTCCTCAAGCCTACAGCCTGTTCTTCACGAACCGATACCCTTTTTCTGTCGCTCTCTCGTTCCATACATCTCCTATTGGACACCTTACTGAGCAACGACGACAACGACGAGACCCCTCGACTCTGACAAGTCTGCCATTGGGTCGTCGCTGGAAGACGCCTCTCCTGCAAACGCGGCGGTCTTAGGACCCACCGGCTATTGCAGCAAGGCCATTCGCGCTGCATATCAAAGCAATAACAATTCCGCATACGTGCATACGCCTCTCCCGTCTGGAGTGCAGCAGAGCCGACTGTACAGTACGTTCGCCCCATCTCCTTTGTCCTCACACTCACCGCTAGCCCGCCAGCGCATTCTCGCATTGTTGAGCTGAAGTCCAATGCGGTGAAGCTGGCCGCGAAATCCCTATTCGTCCATACAATGGCCGCGACCACCTAGACTTCAACATGCATGCACAATCATGGCTGCATCCCAGCTAACACTCTGTTTCCGCGTGCAGGTGTAGCAAGTCTCGCAATTGTTGGCTGGCAATCGAGTCGCCGCGCTTGAGCAGCCGCTGGCCCTCGCTCAAGCCCTCAAGCCGTTGCGCTATCCAAAGGGTCAGACCCACCCATGCAAGCACCGCGCCGATCGCCGAACCATAATGTCACGACACGGCAATCCCAAGGAACTGACCATCAACCTCGCGGCCGAACACGACCGGCATGCCCCTCGCGACCGTCCTACTAGCAGTCCGATAGCCCTCGAGGGTGTTGACCTGTCGTCCATTGACGGAGGAATCGGCCAGAATTCGCTACGCTCGCTACCCTCCTTACCAGCCTCCCCGCTCGCTCCCTCACCGTCGTCGCGAAAAACGAGTGCGTCGAGAAGCATCCTGAGCCCCTTCAAGAGCCGGTCCAGAGAGGCCTCCAGAGAAAGATCCCGAGAACGGGCGCGGCAACTATTACAACAACAGCAGAAGCAGCAATACCAGGACCAGCAAAAGTCGAACCACCAGGAGCGTCGTATGCAGGAGCAGGAAGGTCGCTTGCAAGAGAGCGGCAGCATGTCGAAAATCTACCACCTGCGCCAGGCGCCAGGTAGCACACCGGAGCTGAGTTTGGTGAGCAGCGCTGAGAGCGTTGCTAAGGGACACGATGAAGGTATGCCAGCAAGACACTGTCACATGCAACACGGAGAGTCCAGTGAGGTCAGAGGGCAGGTTTTCAGGTGCCCCAGGCAGATATGCGGCAATCCGGCAACGGCGAGCATGTGATCGTGTGAGCTCACTTCATCACTTCGCCGCTCGCGACGCTGCATGTTCCCGACACCAGCGACATCGACAACACCACGCAAACCACAGCGTGGTGTTGAAGTGCCGTAATCTGCCTGCCAACTTGCTCGTTTCCGTGTTCGCTGTTCTAAAGGTTGCAAATACTAACAATCTCTCAAGAAACAGACCAAACAGACACCAGGCCGCAGCCTTCGCCTCACCCCAGCGAAGACAGCACAGCAACCAAGAAGAAAGACAAGTCATTTCGCAATCCCCTCACACGATCACGCTCAATACGAAGCGACTCTCAATCAAAAGCAAGAAAACCGAGCGGTCTATATCCGCCACATTTAGGACAACCTCCCAATTCAGCGCCACTCTCAGCGGATTGGCCTCCAGCTGAAATGGGCAACTCCCAATCCAAAAGCAGGGCCAAAGATCAGCGCGGCAAGTCTGCCGACCGCGCACTCTACGACGAAAGCGAAGAGAATGGAGCGATGCAGCATCGCAACATGCACATGAAGGAGCACAAGGAACAAAAGGAAAAGTCAAATTCCTTTGTTTCCGGTAGCAAAAATGTACTCGGCAAAGCCAAGAGCGGCGGTGGAATGTTCCTCACACGGCTCGGCAAGATCGGGAGGAGCAGCAGTAACAGCGAGAAGGAGGTTCCGGACGCTGAGTACGTGCTCCGAGTGATCAACCGCCCCTTAATCGAGCAGACTCGGATTACCAGGATTTCAAAGAAGATTGAAGCTTCGAAGGATAAGACCGAATTCTGGATGCCTAGTCTGCCGTGGCGTTGCATTGAGTGAGTGGCGAGCTTGCGATTTCACTCAAGTTGATCAACTGCTAACCAATCGCAGTTACCTCAACCTCAACTGCGAGTCGGAAGGCTTGTACCGTGTGCCCGGTAGTGGTCCGCAAGTCAAGCATTGGCAGCGTCGCTTCGATCAAGGTATGCTCATCCTTTCCAGTAGCCATCGAAGTACCCTCAGCTGACATACCCAGAACTCGACGTGGACCTACTTTCCGAACAGGAGCTCTACGATCCGAACACCATTGGCAGCATGCTCAAGACATGGTTGCGCGAGCTCCCGACCGAGATCTTCCCACAAGAGCTGCAATCCGCATTGGCTGCTGATCTCCAGAGGGATAACCCGAGTTTCAACCTGATGGGCCAGTCAGCACCGCAGAAGCTCCGCGACGCCCTTTCAGAGCTCCCACCGTTCAACTACTACCTGCTCTTTGCCATCACGTGCCACCTTAGCCTCCTGCTCTCACACCAGGAACGCAACCGTATGGATCTTAACAACCTTTCCATCTGCATCGGACCATGCCTCAACTTGGAGAGATGGCTATTCAACTACCTGGTCGGAGACTGGCGCAACTGCTGGCAGGGGTGCTGGACCGAGAAACAGCAACTCGACGAGGAGAAGCGAATCACAGATCCAGGCTACATGCCGCCGCCCACTAGCAGTGGAGGTAACACGCTCCACTCTTCTTCATCCCGTGGCTTTAGAGAAGCTATGGGCAGCCTCGACCTGGAAGATCGCGCTGTTAGCAGTGGCGGTGAATCTGGATCCAGTGGCCGAAACAACAGCCTTCACGCTGAGACTCAGATCCAACACAGCAACGATTCTCGCATGGTACAGACTCAGCAGCCATCGCGCAACATGGGCGCCTCTCGAAACACCAGTCCGAGCGCCGAGAACTTCCGCGATGCCAATAGTGGCAACCGCCACCGTGAGGTCCAAAAGCCCAACACATACGCGCCCGCTGGCTTCCATCAGCCTCAGCCGCCACCGCAATCTTACGGCGGCAACGGCACTACACATGGCACTGGCCACCGCGCTGCTCACATCCTAATGCAGCAGCAAGATCAGCGCCGTCCGACTACATCCGATTCTCGCAGCTCGAACAGTGGACTGCCACGTGAAAGCTCTGTCCCGGCTTTACCATCAACGACCCGCCCGAACCGCCTGCACCACCGCAGCCAAAGCGACCTCCCCTTGTCCCCGTCCCAGGCAGGGTTCTCGGAACAGCAGCGCTGAGCCCGAAAGTCATTACGAACTGCGGGCCACAGAAAACCAAAGAAGAGAAGGACGGCCCTACTTGAAAGCGAGACCCGAAGATGCAAGCGATCGAACTTCTTTTGCAGCTCTTCATCCTCGCCTGACTGCTTTGCATTATTTGATACCCAGTGCTCTTTTTCGAATTTTTTTCTGCAGGTTCTTGCTGCTTGCTTCTTCTGGGCTTGGATTCGATGCTCGAGCGACGCACAAAGAAACATTCCAAACAAAGGACTAGAGGATCACTCGAGCGAACGCCGTAGGAGTACAACGGCGCTTTTTCAGGCGTCGAATCGTTGGACTAAGCGTACGAGAGTGAGGATGATGGGTTCATGAGATGTGGAATACCCAAAAAGAGTCGAGAGTTGTTCCCTGCTTTGCGCGAGTTGCATAATGGAACCGGAATGGAACCGGAACGAATGGGGAATGGCCAATGGAAATATGAGGAATGGCTCTCGGGGGTTCGATGATGGGTGCTTTTTTGGGATGTTTTTACTTCTTTCGGAGCTTGCTTGTTCTTCAGGCCTTTGCAGTCGCCTATTTCGCTTTCGCCTGCCGGTGGTCGATTGTGGGTTGGTGATGGCTTGCTTCTCCCTTGGGAAAGGCGGGTCTTGGCCTGGCATGCTCCGTACTCTGTATTAACAAAGACTTGAAAGGAGATGTTTCGATGTGCCCCATTTGTCTTGGGGATTTTGGGGAGAGAGCTATCACTGCGTGCCACACAGAACCCGGAGGCAACTCTTGACAGGTGGATTGTCCTTTATTTGAGCCTTGGAGAGCTGACTTGCTAACAGATCTTGGAAATCAACGCAGCCAACATCAAGCGAGCTACTCACACTTGGATCTTCGGCGGAGAAGACAAACATTGTACACTTTCGACACTAATGTCCGCTATTCGGTTCGATCTCTAGAACACCCTCCATGCAGATGTCTTCTGGGAACGCCCTGCCACGCCACTTGCGTCAACAAAACAAAAAGATGCATAACGCAAGGTTCTCCATTCGCTGCCATGCCACCTTCCATCCCTCAAGCAGTCCTAAGCCACTCCTCCCTCCGAATCGAGTACCGCACCTCGCCCTCCTCAATCCCTGCAGGCGGCGTATCATAAGTGTTGAAAAAAGTATCAACATGCTTCAGCCCGCTCCCAGCCATCACAGCTCTTGAAGCCCCATTAACAGTCATAGTCTCTCCGATCACCTCCTCCAACTCAAGATTTTCGAAAGCATGGCGGATCATCTCCCTCGCCCCCTCCTTCGCAAACCCCTTCCCCCAAAACTTCGGCGCAACCCTGAAGCCGTACTCTGCCTTGTCGGTGATAACCTTCTGCGGAGTTTCCTCTTTCTTGGTGTCGTTGTCGGTGGTGATCTCGCGCTGCGGACTGTCCTCCCTTGTGTCCGAGGAGGAGGGGGATTCGGGTTCGGGTTCGGGGCAGGAGGCGAGGATCCACCATCCGACGAACTCGCCCTCGCTCTCGCTCTCGCCTTCGTTTTTGGTGAAGCCCGCCCAGCAGCCGAAGCCGGGGACTGTTTGGGAGCTTTGCATCAGCCAGGTGTGCACCTGGATCGCTTCGTCTTCTGTGAAGGCTCGGCCGAAGGCGACGGTTTTCATTACGAGGGGGTCCATGTCGAGGGCCATTGTGTGTGGGCGGTGCTCGGCGCGGAGAGGGATGAGGTCGAGGCGGGGGGTGTGGAGGGTGGCTTGGGTTTTGGTCGTCATGGTGAGAGTTGGGAGGGGTGGTGTTGATTTGAGTTGACTTGATCGGATTGATCGATTGACTAATTGACCAATAGTGGGAATTATGTTTGTTGCGGATGTAAAATGTTTATCAGATCTTCCTCCCAAGCACGCCACCGCAGGCGACACCTCTCGAATATATACGAGGACTCAATCGCCGATCAATGCCTCTCCCAGCCCACCTACTCTATGCAACTCCCCCCATGCTGTGCAGGTCTCGGCAAGAACGCTTCGCTCTGGGAAACCCCGCCGATGCAGAAAGCAATTTCACTGCACTGCAACGCAAAAGCGGAAATGGCTAGGCGCGTGCAAGAAACTGGACCTGCAGAACAGTGACAAGAGGCTTGGGAGGTATACCAAGAAGAGCTAAATACCCCAAGCATCCACAGCTCTCGATAATTCGCTCGGCACGCTGATCTATTAAGCGGAAGGATGCCCTTATCTGATGCTCTTTTTGCAGTAGTGTCAAGGGTATTAATCATCGCAGTATGCAGGTGTGACGGTGCGCCGATCTTCGGACGTTGTTAGAGAATGGATGTTACGGTTGCAGTCTTGGCTACGAGCTATTGCGGGAATTGTTGTACGTGCTGCTTGCTCATTGAGAGGTGTTCTTATGTGATCTAATATGCATTGCCGCTCTCGCTAAACACTGTCGATCGACGGGGCTACATACAGACACCCAACCCGACCAATCTCACGTCCGATGGAAAGGCCAATCCTCGAAGAACCGAGTCAAGCCTCGACTCAAGGAGCAGGGCATAACGCTTGTATGCTCCTCCTGGTCATACTCGCACGTGGTTACCGCGTGCAACTCCTTGCAGCCCTTCACCATGTCGTAGAGCTCGGAGAGGTTGTCGGCCATTCTCAGGTCTTTGGCAATCTGTTTCCGGCCTTCGTAGTGGTCTAGGGGCTCGTTGTCCCACTGCGGTGGGTTTTGCTCGATACCGCCCACTGAGAGCAGCAATGATGGCGATTTGCTCGCGGAGGCCGCATCTTCTTCCAGAGCTGCTTTCTGCTTCTTCGCCAGGAATCCCTTCGCCTCGTGCAGAATGCACCGACTGTTCCACCAGATCGACGGGCTGCTCGCTATATAACAATCGAACGCTTTCGGGCGCGTGAACAATGCGTGCAAAGCGAACAGACCGCCGTATGAATGACCGTAGAGTGCTTCTCTGGAGACGCTGATCTTAGGCAGACGCTCCAAAACTGCAGATCTCACTGGACCTTGGATGAAGTCGAGGAACTCATCCGCCCCGCCGTAGCCTTCGATGGGAGTTGCACCTGGCGGAGTCAAGTCGAGACTCCGTCGTTGCGCATCGTAGAGCTTTCCTTGTTTCAGAGGATACCCGACTGCGACGATAATGCCGCCGCCTGCAAAGTGCGAGGAAGCAGCACGACGCCAGGCGACTTCTGTTGCTGTCAGGAAGAGTGCGTTTCCGTCGACGATGTATCTGGAGAGGATTCGGCGTGAGCGGTGCTCTTCTGCATGAGTAGGACTCATTACTTACAGGATCGGCACTGGGCCACGATCGGTGGTATCGATATCCTGCCAGTGCAGAGGCCAAGACACTTGTATAAGGTACTTCCGGCCTTGCTCAGAGTCGAGATAAAACTGCTCTGAATTGGGAAGGGACACGGCGGTCGGCTCGCCCACTTGGGTGTCTGCACACATTGGAATAATTGGTGAGGAGTGGAAGCAGTAACTTGCAGTAGCGTGGACAGGCCTCCGAACGACAATCGATCCAAGACGGCGTGCTAAAGGGTGTACAATTTGGCGTGCAGGACTGAGCAGGAGCATCTGATAAAAAAAATCGATCGTGCGAACAGACTACCCTTCCCGGAGCAATGTCACCTTCTCCCCCCACCGATCCCACCATTTCTCCCATCATCGTTCGAGATGTTGGGTTGGGGAGCTGGGGTTGTAGTCGCCAAGGAGTACCAAGGAGCGAGCGGGCTCCACTCTGGCTGCGTTGGCAGGCTGGGCGAGAATCAGATAATTTAGATCAGATTAGCGTATGATTGTTTGATTGCGAAAGGTGGTGCCGGTGGATATGCGCGAGACTGGGCGAGCAGAAGCGAGAGGCCCGAGATCGGATGAGTTTGTTGATGATGGATGGTGCGTCGTTTTGGGGGCTCTGGCGTAGGGGCGCTTTTTGGAGGCTCTTGGGGTCTTTATCAGATCTTTGTGTCTTGGACTCTTGGTGTTGCTGCTGTATGACTGCGGCGAGAAAAGGCATCTGATATGGCTGCTCATGAGAAAGGTTCTGCGAAGGCAGAGAATGGTGCTGGGAAGACGAAGGTGTGTTTTCTCGTTTTACTCGAAGCTGTCTTGTCAAGAACCACCACTGACAAGTCCAGTTATGGCGTCGAGCCACGGCATTCGTCCGTTTACTGGCATATGGCGAGCCATCATTCGCAGACATGTGCATCTTACTTACCGGTCTTGTCGCCGCAATCGCATCCGGAGTTCCATTCCCGATCATGTCGATTGTTTTCGGACAACTCGTCAACGGATTGAACTCTGCGACTTGCGAAGTCAGCGAAGCAGATGCCTCGGCTCACCAAAACGACATCAACTCCAAGATTTTGATGATCGTCTACGTCGGAATCGCCTACTTTGCTCTCATCTACATCTACACTTTTTGCTGGAACCTTTCCGGAGAACGACTGGCTCAACGATTGCGTGAGAAATACTTTGGATCGATTTTACGGCAAGATGCTACTTTTTTCGACAACTTGCCTGCTGGCGAGGTATCCTCTCGCATCACTGGGGAGATCAGTGTCATTCAGCAAGGCACGAATGAGAAGGTTGGCATTGTGATGAATAGCGTTTCGTTTTTCATTGCTGCCTATGTCGTCGCGTTCATTATGGAGCCAAAACTGGCAGGCATGCTGGTCTCGCTGACTCCGGCTTACTTGATCATGGCCATGGGTGGTGGGTATTTCGTACAAAAGTACTTTGGACAGTCAATGAAGAGCACCGGCGAGGCGAGTTCGGTCGCGTTGGAGGCTTTCTCCAACACAACTCTCGTCCATGCTTTCTCGGCCAACGCTCGTCTCGAAGAGAGCTTCGTGAGCAAGCTCAGCCCGAGTCTGAAGGCTGGCGTGTTGAAGTCGGTCGCAATGGCTGTTCAGGCGGGTCTGCTTTACTTCATCGCTTTCTCTGCCAATGCTCTCGCATTTTGGCAAGGGTCTCGAGAAATCGCAGATGCTATTCAATATGACACTTCTGGCGTTACGGTCGGCGCTGTCTTCACGGTCATCCTTATCCTCGTCGATGGTATGCAGTTCGATCATCAGCATGACCTTACACACGTGCTAATACACCTGCAGCATCTCTCATCCTCAGCCAGGCTGCTCCCTTCCTGCGTAGCTTCGACGCCGCTACAGTGGCATTCACCAAACTCGAGACCGACATGAACCGTCCCACGGAGATCGATGGCACTGTTGAAGACAACGGAAATCCAGCTTCCGACTTCAGTGGATCGATAGAGTTCCGCAACGTCAGCTTTGCCTATGCTTCAAGGCCAGACAACGCCGTACTGCAGGATATCTCCTTCACCTGCCCGGCTGGTCAGCAGACTGCTATCGTAGGACTGTCAGGAAGCGGCAAGTCGACCGTTGCCGCACTGATCGCCCGTCTCTACAACTCAAGCGAGGGTGAAGTCCTCTTGGACGGCCACGATGTCAAGGCGTTGAGCGTGCGTTCTGTGCGCGGTTTGATCAGTCTTGTGCAGCAGGAGCCTTGCCTCTTGTCCCGGTCGATTCTGGAGAACATTGCTCTCGGTCTTGTGAGCTCTCCGAAACATGAACACCTACGCGAGACTCTCTTGAGCGACTCTCTCAGCGAGGTTGCGAAAGCCGTCCGAGATGGCAAAGGGTTGAAACAAGCTGCCCATTCGTACGGCGCTCAAGTTCAGGAGATCGTCGACCTTGTGCTGAATGCAGCTGAATTGGCGGATGCCGCTGGTTTCATCGAACGCCTTGACGAAGGATACGGGACTTCAGTCGGCGGCAAAGGCAACCTCATCAGTGGAGGCCAGAAGCAACGAATCTCTCTCGCCCGTGCGCTAATCAAGGACCCTCGGATACTGATACTCGATGAGGCTACCGCTTCGCTCGATTCTGCATCCGAGTTACGCATCCAGAGAGCTCTGGAGAAAGTGGCGCTTGGTCGGACGGTGATTACCGTTGCTCATCGCCTGTCGACCATCAGGAGTGCCGACAACATCATCGTCATGCGCCAAGGCAGGCTCGTAGAGCAGGGATCTCACCAGGAGCTGATCGCTGTCGACGGTGCCTACGCTGGACTCGTTCGTTTGCAGGGACTCAATGTGAATGCCGGCGAAGACGTCGAGTCCATCCTCTCGACTGCCTCGACGGAGATGCTTCCAGAGAAGTCGGAGGCCATCGAGACTTCCACTGGAATTGAAGATGCAAAAGACAAGGCGGCGGAAGTTCAGACTGACGATGCATCGACAAGTGCAAAGGTCGGAGAACAATCCCTCGCAGCGACTGTGCGATCAATGGGTGCTCTGTTCCGCCCATACTCCTTCGCTCTCACCCTGGCAACCACCGGAGCAATCATAATCGGCGGCACATACTGCGCCTCAGCCGCCATCTTCGGCAACGTCGTAGGCAAGCTCAGCTATTGCGAAACCCCCCAAGCGATCCGCGACGCAGGCCAGCTCTTCGGATTACTATTCTTCATGTTAGCCATCGTCGAGTTCCTGGCCAACTTCATCAGCTGGTCCCTCTTCGGCTGGGTCGCAGAGCAAATCATCTACAAAGTCCGCGTGCTATCGCTCCGATCGATCCTTGAACAAGATCTGGCATGGCACGAGTCCAAAGACCGCAACCCCTCTCTCCTGCTCGGCCTGATATCGCAAGACAGCAACGCGCTGAACGGTCTAGCCGGCTCAGTAATCTGCACAATCCTCTCCATCGTCGTCTCCCTCATCGCAACAATAACAATGACGCACCTCATCGCCTGGAAGATCGCAGTCGTATGCCTCGCAGTCGTCCCCCTCCTGCTAGGCGCAGGCTACATGCGCGTCACCACCGTCGCCACTTTCGAAGAAAAACACCTCGAGGCTTTCGCCGACTCAAACGCCATCACCATCGAAGCAGTCAACTCGATGAAAACCCTGCAGGTCTACTCGCTCGAGCACGAGATCCTAGGCACCTACCGCCGCTCGCTCCAGGAGCCCATGCGGCAAATCACCAAGCAGAGCGCCTGGGCCAACCTCTGGCTCGGCGTCGGCTACGGCCTGAGCAACTTCCTCTACGCCCTCGCGTACTGGTGGGGTTCGACGCGCATCATCGCCGGCGAGTACACGCAGACGCAGTTCTTCATCGTGCAGCTCGCCCTGCTGGTCAGTTCCCAGCTCTGGGGCCAGGCTTTCGCGCTGGCGCCAGACGTCTCGCGCGCGTTGTCCGCCACCCGTCGCTTGCTGAACGTCCTCGAACTCGGCTCGACCAAGAACCTCTCCGCCAGGCTCCAGCCCTGCCCAGACATCGAAGCACCTCCTCCCTCAGCAAGCGAGAAACCCCCCTCATCCTCCTCATCGCCCCCCGGCGGCGCAAGCATAGCCCTCAAAAACATCCAATTCTCCTACCCCGCCCGCCCAGACACCCTCGCCCTGCACGACCTCTCCCTCTCCATCAAACCAGGCCAATTCGCCGCCCTCGTCGGCCCCAGCGGCGCCGGAAAATCCACAATAATAGCCCTCATCGAGCGCCTCTACGCCCCAGCCGTCGGAACCGTCGAAATCAACGGCCGCGACATCGCCTTCTCCAGCGACGCTTCCTTCAGGCACGAGATCGCCTACGTCCCGCAGCAGAGCGTAATCTTCAACGCAACAGTCCGCTTCAACCTAACCCTGGGCGCGCGGCCGGACAAGAAGGAAGTCTCCCAAGCGGAGCTCGAAGAGGCGTGTAAGCTTGCTAACATCCATGAAACGATCCTCGCGATGCCGGGGGGTTATGATGCCGAGTGTGGGCCTAATGGGGATCGACTTTCGGGAGGGCAGAAGCAGAGGCTGGCGATTGCGAGGGCGCTGGTGAGGAAACCGCAATTGCTGTTGTTGGATGAATCGACGAGCGCTTTGGACGCCGAATCTGAGAAGTTGCTGCAGGATGGGTTGGAGAAGGCGTCGAGGTTGGGGATGACGGTTGTGGCCATTGCGCATAGGCTGTATACCATCAGGAAGGCGGATGTTATCTTTTTGGTGGAGGAGGGGAGGGTTGTGGATCGGGGGACGCATGCGCAACTGGTGCAGAGGAGTGAGAGTTATCGGGTTAATGCGTTGAGTCAGGCTGTTGGGAGTTAGTTTTGCGGTGATGGTTGAGGGAGATGTCGTGTTTGGAGGCCTGTCGCGGAGTAGCCTAGTTCACAGTTAAAAGTTAGATTTGGGTATGGATTTTGGCATATGGCCGATTTTCCTGCTGATGAATGTCCTTGGTAGCCTAGCCTGTGCAACGATGCATGCATAGCGTCATGGGACTGGGCGAGTGATGTTCAGATGTCTTAGTCGACTGTGGCGCAAGACATCCGAAAAAGTCGGTGGCGAGGTTCCTTCCAGATGGAAAGGTGCGTAGTGTCGGAAGCTCATATGCTCTCCCAAGTAGTGTACAGGCCGTATAATACATCCATCTATAGGTATCTTGTCAATTCCCCAAAGCTGCCAGCTCTTCAAACAATCTAAGGCAGCTTCTCAGCCTCCTCCAACAACTCCTCAATCTTGAAGCTCTCATCTCCACCACTGAACTGCTCCATGAGCTTCTGCCTCTTTGCCTTGCTCTCCTTCGCGGCGCCGCTAAGTGCCTCGAAGCCGTAGAACTTCTGCAGACACATCAACAACCACTTGCCCTCGTCGACGCTGACACCCTTGTTCTCGGTAACGCGGCCCTCCATCAGCACCAGCTCGTTGCTGTCCATGAGATCCGTGTGGTGCGTGACCGTCGTGTGCGGCGACGCGTACTCGCCGCGCAGCTTGAACTCGGCCAGGTGCGTGAAAAGGACTGTCGCGGTGGTTTCTGAAGGGAATGTCCATTGCAGGAAGTGGATCTCGGCGCCCTGGTCCTTCTTGGGGAGGGGGATGATGAATTGCGGGTGCTTGCGAGCGGCCGCGATCATGCGGCGGAAAGTCTCGGCTTGCATGGTCGCGCACAGAGATTGCGCATCGCGCACATGGCGCAGGCGCCAGATGGCTTCGAGTTCTCTGTCGGGCAGCGCGGCGCATTTCTCTAGATCGATGAAGCTGTCGAGCGTCGGCACCTCTTTACTCGAGCTCTTGGGGACCGAAGAGGCAGCTGCAGCGGGCGCAGGAGGAGGGGCGACCTCAGATTGCGGTGCGGGAGGAGGCGGGGCCTGGAAAGGAACGCTCGAAGCGATCTCGTCCGGGACGGGAGCCGGTTGGGAGTGCAGAGGTGCGTTGGCTCCGGGGACGTTTGTCTTTTCCTTGAGCGCCTTGATCTTGTCCTGGTAAGCCTGCTTCAGCTCTTCGACGCTGCCTTTGCCCTCTTCTTTCGCTTTCCGCTCCAGCTTCTCTCTGTACTTTTCTAGGACTTTGTCGGAGCTCTGGTGGGTGGCGAGGAAGCGCACATCGTGGACTTGGGCCCAGCGGCGTTGGTAGCAGCGGAAAGGCGCAGAGCTGGACCAGGCGGTCCGGCGCAGGATCGGCGCCGCGTTGTTGACGGCGACCATGTCGAAGTCGGTCCAGCGTTGCATGAACGGGGTGGGGTGGATAGGTGGGCTGGGATATGCTTTGCAGTTGATGGTCAACCTCACTTACATCATGCACACTTTCCTCTTTCGGATGCGAGGCTCTTCCCAAAGGGGATGAGCGGCGGGGGGAAACAAACGGCTCTGGCCCCCGCGTGGCACAGACACATGGCACAGCATGCGAGCACAGGCATTGAATTGATTAAAATCCAGGGACGCGATGAGCTTGGAGGTTAAGTATAGAAAGACATCGGTGTGCTGTCTGTTTGTCTGTCTGTCTGTCTGTCTGTCTGTCTGTCTGTCTGTCTGTCTGTCTGTATGTATGTCTGTATGTCTGTCGGCCTTCAATCACATCACCCCCCCACCGCCCGCCATGAC